>JAPFSE010000471.1:0-60479 GCA_030777785.1 Beauveria caledonica | reverse complement strand
GGACAGGTTATGTGTAACCACCCAACCAGCGGGGTGTGGCCGCCACCGGCGACGGGCCATGAATTTCTGCACGTCGTCCCAAAGCTCCACAACACCAGGCCGCCTCGCGAGGTAGAAAAGCACCACAGGGCTTTTTTTACGGAGGCGTCATCTGTGGATGAAGACCGTTTTGGCTACCTTTCGGTCTGTTCGACCAGTACGGCTGCTTTCCTACACCCTGCGGCCCCGACCCCTCGTCGACGTCTATTCCTCCGCTGCCTGTTTTTACTCGACGTCGCTGCCTCACGACCAAAACACCATCGACATGGGCGGCAAATCCAAATTTGAGCTAAAGACCCCCAAGGGCACCAAGGATTGTAAGACCACTACCCCTCCCCCGCCATCAAAAGATTGTTCGCGACCACCACCACCGTGGCCAACAGCCACAACTACCTTTCGGTGTCTACATGCCCCTCCTTTCATATCTGCTTTCGAGTGTATCTCGAGACTGTTACTAACTTCTTTTGTGCCGCGCCAGGGGATGGCAAGGACATGGTCATTCGTGACAAAATCTTCAGCACCATTACGCAAGTCTTCAAGCGCCACGGCGGCGTCACCATCGATACCCCCGTCTTCGAGCTCAAGGAGATACTCGCCGGCAAGTATGGCGAGGACAGCAAGCTCATCTACGACCTGGCCGACCAGGGCGGCGAGATTTGCTCTCTGCGATACGACCTGACGGTGCCCTTTGCCCGCTTTCTCGCCATGAATAAGGACATTACCAACATCAAGCGCTACCACATTGCCAAGGTGTACCGCCGCGACCAGCCCGCCATGACAAAGGGCCGCATGCGCGAGTTTTACCAGTGCGACTTTGACATTGCCGGCGTCTACGACCCCATGCTACCTGATGCCGAGGTGCTGCGCATCATCTGCGAGGTTTTCGAGGGTCTCGGCTGGGACAAGGCCTACACCATCAAGCTCAACCACCGCAAGATCCTCGACGGCATCTTCCAGGTCTGCGGCGTCCCCGAAGACAAGATCCGCACCATCTCCTCGGCCGTCGACAAGCTCGACAAGCTGCCCTGGGCCGACGTGCGCAAGGAAATGACCGAGGAAAAGGGTCTCGACGGCGAGATTGCCGACCGCATCGGCGAGTGGGTGGTGCACAAGGGCAAGCACGAGCTACTAGACAAGCTCCGGAACGACCCCAAGCTCTCGGCCAACGCCTCCATGCAAGCTGGTGTTGCTGATCTGTCGCTACTATTTCAGTACCTTGAGGCCTTTGATGTCCTCGATCGCGTCTCATTTGACCTCGGCCTCGCTCGCGGTCTCGACTACTACACCGGCCTCATCTACGAGGTTGTGACGGAGGGCTCGGCGCCCGAGGCCACGCCCGGCGCGGCAGCGGCGGCTGCTGCTGCTGCCCCGGCCCCAAAGAGGAGGGGCAAGGGCGGCGAGGACGACGACCGCTCCAACGACCCGACTGTCGGCGTCGGCAGTGTCGCCGCCGGCGGCCGCTACGATAACCTGGTGGGCATGTTCTCCGGCAAGAGCCAGATACCTTGCGTCGGCATCTCCTTTGGCGTCGACCGCATCTTTTCCATCACAAAGGCCAGGATGGCCGCCGACAAGTCGGCCACCCAAGTACGCAACAACGAGGTCGACGTCTACGTCATGGCATTCGGCGGCAAGGGTTTCGTCAACGAGCGCCTGTCCGTCTGCGCCAAACTGTGGGAGGGTGGCATCAAGGTAAATATACCCCGCGCATTCTCACGCAACACCACACACCATGAGCACGCGCTAACATGATCCCCAACAGGCCGAGTTCCTGTACAAGGTCAAGCCCAAAGTGCCGCAACAGTTCAAGGCGGCCGAGGCCAACGGCGTGCCGTTTGCCATTTTCCTGGGCGACGACGAGGTGGCCCAGGGCAACGTCAAGATCAAAGAGATGGGCCTCCGCGACGGCCATCCCGAAAAGGAGGGCGTTCTTGTCAGCCTTGACGAGATGGTCGGCGAGGTTAGGTCACGCCTGGAGCGCAAGAAGGAGCTGGAGCGCATGGTCCAGCAGGCTGAGGGTCTCCGGGTCGTCGACGGCATCAAGACGGAGGATGTTGCCGGTGCAGAGGACGCGACGGCGGCGGCGCCCAACACTACACAATAAAAGCTGGGTCAAACCGAAAAGAAGTGGGAGAATAGGGAATTTAGTGAAAAAAATTAAAAAAGGGAATTTTCACCAAATAGACGAGAAATAATGGCAATATTCAAAGCAGCAGGCGTAATTGAGAGAAAACAGGCAAAGACGCAGATGACTTTTGTTGGCAAGATGGCTATACGAAACCGATGAATCACGCAACAACGACATGGGCTCTACAATGATTCGTGATACTGCATACAATACACGTGTAGTCAAACCGACACGGCCGCTTCACTGCCGTTTCACAGACGTAGTTTTCTCCAGTTTGTGACTGGCATCTTCCCTGCTGCCCCCTCCGCATATCACAACGCGTATCATCACTTCTTCAAGGGGCGGAGGGCCTTGTTTTATTCAGTTGGGCCCTGTTTCGACGTTTTGGAGTCACAATCTCGAAACAGCCAACTCCCAAAAACGACTCGCCATGTAAACATCCTTTCTTGAATGCAACTCTCTCTGCCGGAGCGAAAGAGGCAATCGGGAGAAAAACTTGGTTCAATTACAAAGTCTTTCCATGCCTTCCGAGTGACGAGTTCCACCCGCCCAGGTTGAACGGGCGTGATGGAGTCGATGCAGACAAGTAAGCAGCCCTTCATAATGGCTTATTATCGTTTTTGATATTTTGCGGCCGATATGTACTACTTTGGCGGAAGAGGTTTGTATGATGGTCTTGCATTCTTCCCTTTTGGTCTGATGCATCCATTTTGTTATCTTGCAGCCATGTACTCCGTACACTGGTCTGATCTACTTGGCCACCACAATGAGGAAAAGAAAGAGCATGACGCAGTACCTTACGGATTCGGACGTGCATCTCAATGGTGGTGTGATGACTAGTAAAAAACTTCTTTAGTCTAAAAGAAAAAGCAACAGAACCAAGAGAAAGTGGTGCCATTTCCCAAATGAAATCCCTGCACCTTGCTGTCAGTGCATAGCCTCAGGGGGTGGGGGGTTAACACAATGCATCGTTTTAGATGGGCGCGATCTGCATAAAGTCAGCTCTCGTTATTGCAGCGTGCAGCAACTACTTAGTTGCTCAGCATGCGCCACTGTCGTGCCGCTTTGTTTTGTTACGAGTGCATTTGCGTGGCTGAACGTTCCTTCGTTCCTTTCATGTTAGGACCAAGGTCTTGCATGTCTTGCATAAGGCACCAGAAATTAACAATTAGGTCAGGGATGCGCTAAAACGCACTGCAGCCTGCAGGTTCCGTGTTAGACCGTTAGCGTATCCGTAACGCTGTTGAAGTTGGTGAGTTCTAACCTTCACTTTAATCGTTGGCTCATTATCGGGAACACGCCAAAGCCAAGTGAACGATGCAACAGGCCAGGCCCGCGAAGAGAATCTGCTGAAGCGGGCAATTCCCGGTCTCGTCACTAATAACCTGTCAACTGTACTAGTTACTTATCAGCAACGGTAGAACACGGGAATGCCAGTGCCTCTGATCAGTGAGGCTCTGACTGCGAGGGCCCATGGGACACGGACACTAGAGTTGCAGTGCGACAAGGCGTCGAGGGGATCTGTGCGTCACTAACTTACTAAAACGCCGATTTCAGCATGCAAGTACGGAAGCGGCAGCAGGCTCTGGCCTTGGCCAGTTGTTGGTGAACCGTTTGGGGTGCCTTATTTCGTCCCATGACGCGTGGCTGTCGCCAAAGAGCGCCATGGCCTGCTCTGCAGCTAGGTAAGTTAGCAGCTGTGCTGGTCTGGACAATCCAGGAGGGTTGTTCATGCGAGTTTATTTCTTATTGTTGACATGTGGTCATCAATTGCTCAACACTGAGTGATCGACTATTGTTCCCCCACGTTTTTGACCCTGCCGCGAGTGACAAGTTTTGGCTTTGCACATCCATGCAGAGAAACAAGGCATCCAGGGGTCGAGTCAAGGCCCATGGGCAATGAGAAAGACGTTTGCTCAAAGCGCATGGGCCACGGACGGGCCAAGTGTTCGTGGTAGTTAAGCGTCGATGCTTTTGTCTCACATATCTTGCTCAATCGCCAATCATCACTTTCATCAGATTAGACGTCATCTCGCAGCATCGTTTCATGTATGATGTACACAATTCAAATCCATCTTCTTTTACACCAGCAGTGACGACAAGTCGCGTACAGCGGAGAAGAGTGCGAGCGCTTTGATAGCTATAACAGGGTGCCAGTTAGGCCATAGCTGCAGCTGCCTTGTATGCCATGCAGCCAGACAGGTGCGTCGAGTAAGCTGCAGATGTCATGGATATCAACACTGGCAACAAGCTTGATCTTTGGGCAACGTGCATGAGACTCTTGATCTATCAGTATTCGGCACTTGTAAATTGCCCACAACGGTCCAACGCTTACTGAGTAGCTGTCACGGATTGACTCACTTAGGTGGTGATGGAGCTCCCCGTTGTGCTCCGTAGTCCTCGCTCGAATGTACTTGTCTGCTTTCCCTTTCTCCTTGCATTCTTCGCATCAACAGATCTGATTCGGAAACAGCATCGATTGTAGCCCACAGTGTTTTCGTCGACTTCCGAGGATACATACACAGGCGCGGCTTGCTTTCGCTGCGGTCCCAAGTGCGTTAATGACACTGATGGCGTCGTCCATGATGGTCCGATAAAGCAGTACCTTTTTGCGACAGCCGCCGAGTGGACACTTCTCCATCAGAATCGAGCCTTGGTGGTTGCGTTCCGTGTTGTATTTTGGGGCTGGCAAGCTGCTTTCGTCCCCGGACCTTGGTCCATGCCCCCCCCGGCTAGGACCTGTCCCAGACCTTGCGTTTCACCAGCACCTTCTTAAAAGGCGCCCCTGTCCGGTACCCTGTGTGACAATGACCAATGTACATTAACTATTGCATCTCGATATACAAAACCTTGTTTTCCTCTTTGCATTTGCCTCGAAACAAAGAATCGTGCTGCCCTCGCTCCACCAGGTCTCATATTCTGTTCCACCAGCGGCTGCCTGCAGCTCGTCGAGGACACTCGCTTCTTCGTGCATCTTGTGCGCGTCGGATGTATCATTAGCAACGGCTCGAGTCAGCTGACGACGCGGGACACGAAAATTGAGACCTCTATATACCGATCTCCTGGGTCTCTGTGGCTGTTCTTCCATTCGTTTTTGTTTGTCTCAAAGCGTTTTTGACACTCGCGCACCCCGCGTTTACGCCTGCCAGCTGTTAGCTGCTAGCACTTACAAGACCTCCTTCCGCCCTTCGCCTTCAGCCTTTCGCCTTCCGTCAGGGATAGCAATTTTCTACTCTTCGCTTAAGAAATCTCTTCCTTTCATGACCATGGTCGCAAGACCAATCCCTATGGGATCGACAACGGTACCACGCCGAGATGCCTTTTTGATGGGGGCCGATCAAGAACCTCTTCAAACCTGGATTGCTTCACAACACGCTCGAATGACCAACAGACGACCGGCTGCAATGTTGCTACCCGCGCTAAAATCCATACCCTACACGCCATCCGAGTGGAAGAAGGCACTAGCTGAGTTGAAACGAGATTATAGCAACAAGAGATATCGCCCTTGCTCCTCTCGCTGTATTGAGCTTCTCAAAAATGTTCAAAATCGAGTATGTTATCATTCCGACGTGATGTGGTTGCCATTTTTACTCATCGTACTAACTCGATATAAGGATAACGTCCAGCCTGCATACTTGATATATCTACATTTTTACGCGGCAACATCCCTTGAGATGCAGGCGCGAAACCTACACGCTGGCTCGTCTCACCGTCTCAAGCTTCTCGAGGAGGCTCGCGAGCACTACAACCTGGCTTCTCAAGAGTCCAAGGTTGCCGATCAACAACCTCTACAGACCATCTTACGGCCCGCATCGCCTTCTTCCGGCCTCCCCTCGCCCATCGATTCCTGTCTCTCGCACGAGTCCGCCTCGACAAGAATGTCGTCTCCCACGCCTTCGGCAATCTCCAATAAGCAGACACCTACCAAGAGGAAGAAAAAGGTTGCTTTTGCTGACGAGCTGGAATACCGCCCTTGTGTTCGGCCCGATTCGCCAACTCTCGGCTTCTCAGATCCAGGCAGTGGACGCTCATCACCGTGCCAAGACATCCCTGTTGATCCCCTACCTCCTTCTGTGCAGAGCATTCCTGATGTCTGTCCAATGTTTTCCCCGACGTCAAGTGTAGACGGAGACGAGTCTCCGCGGGAGATGCCCGATGAAGAGTTTCCCAAGCCAGAAGCACGAGAACCTCTGGAGAGTTACTGCACCATCTTGTCCAGTATCCAGCGCCAAATAGCATCTCATCTCGTTGCTATTGACAGAGAGATTGCAGTGGCGCTGACCTCCAAATCATTCATGCCAGCCAACGAGGAGATGCGTGCCCTGGAAATTCGCTCTCGAATCGAGAGACTGCGCGCTAATGGCTGGCAACGCAAGCGTTTCGATCCGAGGCGCTACGAGGAGTTTCGCGAGCGAGTGACGGCCGACATGGGTATTTAACATTAATAGGTCCCGCTCGCCATGACTTTATTTTTTGAGAGGAAGGAAGACTAGCGCGTCTTGATAATGTGTCATCTTTGGGATATTACGAATCATGTGAAATGCTCTTTTCTTTCTTTTGATACAATCGAGGATAACGGATCGACTTGCAGCGATATTGATTTGGAAACGGTAACAACAGTATAATATATAATATCGGGAATTTGTCAGATAGCTGGCCCGGCAGCAGAAACAAACATAGACAGGCAACGCAGCAATTGAGACGGAAATAATGAATAATTCAGCGACGGAAAAGTTGCTCTTCCCTTAACACCATGTTCAATCACAATAAAGACAACACATGAGAAATTGCCCTTATAAGGGTACATGATCGACAAGTTCTCACACAATTTTATCTCACAGCATCCTGCCTGGTTATATAAACGATCCAAACACCTCCCTTTGGATGCTTGCCCTCTCCTACGCCCGCTGCCTCTCTCATCATCACGACGAGTGATGTTGAGTGTTGAAGCTGCGACGTCGGGCCTCTTGCACGAGATCTTCGTCCGTCTGCAGCGCGGCCTCCTTCTTAGCCTTTTCCTCGCGAACCTTGGCAAGGACGACCTCGCGAAAGACGGCGCCGCTCCTGACGGTTTCCTTGAGGGAGGGCTTCTTGGCCTCGCTGGCGCCGGCGCCGCCACTGCTGCTGCTGCCGCCGCTCGACACGCTGATGCCGGACAAGGCCTTGGCGAGGCCGCTGCTTTCGACATTTTGCGCGGCATCCTGCAGGTCGTTATCGTCATCATCGTCGTCGGCCTCGTGGCGGAGGCGGGCGATGCGCTTCTGCAGTTGGATGGCGAGAATGGCCTTCTTGAGCTTGGCGCGAGCCTCCTTGGCGCGGCGCAGCTCGGGAAGCAAGTCGTGCTCGGTGGCGTTTTGGCCACTCAGCCAAATGTGTCGCAAGGCTTCCTAGACGGTGGTGGTCAGTGGATGAAGGGGGGCGGTTGGTGGCTTGAATGCGGCGCGGAAACTTTACCTGGCTGGTGACACGCCCGTCGGGGTTGGGAACGATGAGGCAGCGGATAAAGTCCTTGGCGTCTTCGCTGACATCCTTCCAATATCTCTCGTGGAAGACGAGGGAGCCCTGGGTACACTCCTCGAGCAGATCGGCGAGGGTTTCGCTGCGAAATGGCGAGTAGCCGCAAAGAAGCGTATACGTAATGACACCCATGGACCACATATCAACGGGCTTGCCGTGGCCCTCTCTGTTCATGACCTCGGGGGCGGCATAGCCAAACGAGCCAGCCATGGTCTGGAGAGTCTCCTCCTTGTTGTCAAGCGTCTTTGCGATGCCGAAATCGGCAAGAACCAGGTCGGAAGCGGGATCCTTAGTAACATACAACAGGTTCTCGGGTTTCAAATCTAATGTCGAGCAGCAGCGTTAGTTGGATCGAAAGAGAGGTTTCCTGTTCTGGCGCAGTCTGAAGCGTACCTCTGTGGACGACTTGGTTGTCGTGTAGGTAGTTGACAGCTGTAAGGACCTGCTTGATTGTCTGAGACGCATCCTTTTCTGTGAATTTGCCTTGATCGCAAATGCGGTCAAACAGCTCGCCACCTGTCGCGAGCTGCGTGACAATGTAGAACTTGTCCTGCCAAAGTGTCAGTGATAGTGGCCGAGCGGAACGTGTGTGCTACTTCGATCGAGGTCCGGGAGCGTGTACCTTGGACTCGAACCAATCGACAAATTTGACAATGTGCGGGTGCTTAAGTCGCTGGAGCATGTCAAGCTCGTCATATACCATCTTTTCATTGCCCTTGACATTTTTTTTGAGAATAATCTTGATGGCGACCTTGCCGTTTGGGCCATCAGCCTCACGGACGACGCCATAGGTTCCGGCGCCGAGTGTCTTGCCAAACTTGTATTTTGATCTTGAAGTATACGTGTTAGAGAATTGGTCGATGAACCTCGAGAGGAGCTTAAAAGGCGTACTTTTTCTCGTAGCTTTCGGGCTGGCCGCCCAGCTTGTGCAGCATGCCGGCGACTATTCAAGATGCTTTGGTCAGCTGAGCATTTCACAGAAGACACGCAGAAAGCTCGCGCTTTTGAGCGCATCCTGGGCGGGAAAAGTCAAGGGCGGCATACAACTCATTTTGGCCGGGCTGCTTGTGTTGGATTTTGTTGTGGCGGGGTATCGAGGAATCGACCGAGGAGGGGTTGCGACCGTGAGGTCTGGCCTTGATAGCTAGTGGACGTAGTAGGACTGCTCGGTTTATTCGTTATAATGCGAGAGGGAAGTGGGAGACGACCAAATGAACAACCTGCTCCGTGTACAGACAGGTCGAGAGTACGAGAAAGAAAAAAATTGGTAGGAACAGTCAGGTTCGAAAGTTAAGTACAAGGTGCTGGGGTCGTTGCGAGCGTCACAGGGAACCGCCCCTCCTTGGAGGCCCGCTCAGCCGCCCAGCCCCTCTTGGGCAATCATGTGTTTGAGTGCGACATGGCGCTCGGCCCGTAGCCTTGTGTTATTAGTCTTGTTGGAAGTTGGAAAAAAATAGAACAGATAATACAAACAGTAGATCTAAAGCTATGTTTTGAGCTCAAGAGGCTCAGATGCGCAGGTTGACAATACAAAGCCAGTGGTCAGGGATTATCGGACAGTGTACGAAGTAGCAAGATAAGTTGGGTACGCAACAATGAAGCTGAACACAGCTCGCAAATTGCGACCTGTAGGTATGGAGTAAGTTACAGCTGGGTACCTTAATACCTACAGTGGGTATCAGGTAATTCAGAGCAGATCACCACCAATTTCCCATACAATGCTGTTCGGAATTACTTGAGGCACTGTACCTACCTACCTAAGTAGTAGGTAGGTCCAGTTTGGCTCAGCCACGGCCAGGGACCACCTGCATGGGGTGAAATGGTGGCTCAGCAGTCCGACAATATCCAGACAGGCCACTCGAGGCCTTCCTGCAGCAGCTGAATTAGGTGAAAAGAAATGTAGCTTATTAGCTGCATGCTTGCCCTTTTTTCCCTTTAACATTTTGAACTCTTAGTCTATAACCTCGATACGTCAATTCTCAGTCTTTCAGATCCCGGACTCGGAACTTGATCATTCTGCTTTACTACCTAATTGTATCATGAACAGTAGCCTTGGCTCACGCTTCGTAAATAACAACGCATAGACGACCTATCCCGCCACGTTCAAACGACACCATGGTGCAACTATCACCCAACTACATACCTAGGTAAGGTAGGTAGTTACCTCCTGTGCGTGCCTGCTTGCCTACCTAAACTAGGTACCTACCTATCTACCTACTTATGCTCGCCCCCACCCCCGCCTCAGTCCAAGCCCGTCATCCGTCGTCTGCTTCCACAATACGGTGACATGTATGTCCAGAAAAACACAACACCGGTGTCATGCATACATTTTGCCTTGAGTGACTCCTTATACACATCCGTTGTAAACACGGACGCTCTGTAGCACCTCGTTGCAGCATGACCATCGTGACCCACCACGCGCTGTCACCACTCTGGAATAAAAAAGCGCCCACCCGCCTGTTGGTCTGACTCGCCTTCTTCATCTGTTCTTCTGCGTGAACTGCCCTGCAGTAACATTCCTTCATCTCTATTCGCGAGTGCCAACAGCGAATTCCTACCATCTAATCGTATCCATCCATCAGCAACCCACCAGCATGGCATCGCTGCGAGCAAACCGAGTGGCTAAGGAACGCCAAAAGGTGCCCATGATACTACCTCTGAACATTTGACCAGCGCATTTCGGCTAACCGCGCATCTGAAAGATTGCCAAGCAGGGACTGCCGCCCGGACTTGAACTTATCTCGGGCGAAGATATGCGAGAGTGGCAGTTTGACATTCGCGTGCTCGACGGCAACCCCCTCTATCACAACCAGATATTCAGGCTCAAGATTGCCTTTGGCGACGCGTATCCTATCGGTACGTCTCTGCCAGTACGCCCAGTCAAGGCGCATTGGCGACAGCAGCTAACACGCTTCTCAACAGAGCCTCCAGAGGCCACGTTTGAACTAGGGCCGGCTCGTCCCATCCCGATCCATCCGCACATTTACTCCAACGGCATCATCTGCCTGGACTTGCTGGGCAATCAAGGCTGGAGCCCGGTCCAAAGTGCAGAAAGTGTCTGCATGAGCATCCAGAGCATGCTGACGAGCAATTCGAAAGACGAGCGACCACCCGATAATGACCAGTTTGTCAAGGGCAATCGTCGACGCCCTCGTGACATTGATTTCGTCTACCACGACAATAGCGTTTGAGCTTGGTCGTTGCGGACCATTCTTTCAAGGCTCCGGCCTGTCCTCGCCTCACGATTTATGATTTTACAATACAGTTCAAGCGTTCCATCTATACAGTTACCGCATATTGGGCTATTTTCCTTTTCCTTTTGCATATATACTAGTCGTGTGCCGCCTATCCTAGCAACTGTTTACCACGGTGCTCGCACCCGCGGGTCAGGCACACAACACCAGGCAGCCACGTATCAGCGCAACCTGTACATTATCTCAGAAAAATATCGTCAAAAGCTCAACGTAAATCGTAAATTTAGACATATACCTGTACCCAGGCAAGATTGCGAAAGAAATAACGAAAGGAGAGTGCTAAATGTTCCGCGCTGTCCTATGTCAATGACGTCTGGTGGGGTGACGCGCCCAGCCGAACCCCCGCGAAGCTCCAAGTTTCACCGACGCTAATAATCGCGAAGCTAGGCAGCTCACCCACCTTCCTTCAACAGCGCCAAACTGCCGCCTAGCTGTTTCGAAGCGCTGCCAGCGATCGCGGTGAGCTGCCATGGCGCCTCGAATAGAGTTCAACACTGAACAGATCCGCGGTAAAGCTCGAAAGGACTTGCTCTACCTCCTTGAAGGCGTACGGCTGACCCGATCCTCGGCCCCAGCCACTGCTGCTCAGCCTGCCCGATACTCGAAGAGCTAACCGTCAGCGTTGCAGGTTCGCGGCAAGAAAAATCTCGTCTTTGATCGCAGCTTAGTAGGCCCTATTGGGCTTATTGTCAAGGTTGCCACGCTCCAGGAATATGGAGTCGACAAGTTCTTTGTCTTGGAAAACAACAACGTCGACGCCAGCCAGCACAATGTCGTCTTCATCGCTCGAGGCGAGTGCGCTCGGCAAGCTGATGCAATCGCGAGTATGTCCAATCATTTAGTCTGTATTACAGAAGAGTGACGACTGACTGGGCCGTGAACAGAGCAAATAAAACGAGTACAACGGGAAAGCCAAACTACACATGAATTTCACGTCTGCTGGGTTCCACGCCGCACCTTGGTTTCCGATCAAATATTCGAAGAAGCCGGCGTTCTTGGCGATATTATCGTTTCCGAGGTTTCACTATCATTCTTTCCTTTGGAGAAAGATGTACTATCCCTGGAACTCGACGATGCCTTTCGAGACCTCTACCTTCACAAAGACATCACGCCCAATTATTTATTAGCCAAAGCGCTCATGGACATTCAGCAGATTCATGGCTTGTTTCCGAGAATCATCGGCAAGGGTGACAACGCTAGAAAGGTGGCCGATCTTTTGATTCGTATGCGTCAAGAAGCATTGGCGGGTCACGCTGGCGACGATACAAACCGCGCCAAGCTAACACCCAGCATGACCAACGAGAGCGTCATCATCATCGATCGTGAGGTCGACTTTGTCACACCGCTTCTGACTCAGTTGACGTACGAAGGCTTGATCGATGAGCTGTTCGAGATCCAACATAACCAGACCAAAGCGGACACCACAATCGTGGGACCCGGGGCTCAGTCATCGAATACATCGCAGAACCGAAAGCGTAACATTGTGCTGGATGGCAGCGATAAGCTGTATGGAGAGCTTCGCGATTCCAATTTTGCGGTCGTCGGCAATCAGCTCAATAAAGTCGCTCGTCGGCTGCAGCAGGTGCAAAGTGATTACGAAGCCAAGCACAAGACCAAGACACTTGCCGAGCTCAAAGACTTTGTTAGTCAATTGCCTGGATACCAGCAAGAGCACCAAAGCGTCCGTCTTCATACGGGCCTTGCGGAAGAAATTATAAAACACACAAAGAGCGACCAATTCATTGGCCTGCTAGAGGTGCAGCAGAATCTTGCCGCTGGAGCAGACCCATCTTCTCAGCTCGACGGCATTGAAGAGCTTATAGCAAGAGAAGCACCCATTTGCGAAACTTTACGGCTACTCTGCCTATACTCTTGCATATCAGGCGGCATCAAGCCAAAAGATTTTGATCAGTTCAAACGGCTCATCTTGCAAGGTTACGGCTACCAGCACATGCTCACTCTTAACAACCTAGAAAAGCTGTTGCTTTTTCTTTCTCGCTCGTCTCCCCTGGCGGGAATGATACCAATGGCAGCTAGCGCTGGTACTACCGGCACGAAAACCAATTACACATACCTTCGAAAGCAGCTCCGACTCATCGTTGACGAGGTCAAGGAGGACGACCCCAAAGACATCGCATACGTGTACAGTGGTTATGCTCCGCTATCTATCCGACTTGTTCAGAGTATCCTACAGAAATCGTACTTACAATCCATCACCAAGGGAAACGGTGCAGCCAATGCTGGCAGCGCCGTGCCAGCCAGCGGATCCCAAGGCTGGCACGGATTCGACGAGGCTGTTAAGCATGTTCGTGGTGAAACATTCTACGAAACACAGAAAGGGGAGGATAAAGCTGTCAAGGCACGCGCTCTTCTCTCTGGCACTGGCAATAAACAGACAGTGTTTGTAGTTTTCGTCGGAGGCATAACATTTACCGAAATCTCTGCCCTACGATTCATCGCCAAGCAGGAAGAGGGTAAGTATTGTGTTTGGACACTGTGAATATCAAAATGACGCTAACGAGTGCTTCTAGAACGACGGAAAATCGTCATCTGTACTACTTCCATAATTAGCGGCAACAGGATGATGGATGCCGCCATTGAGAAGGCATCATATGTCAAGGAGGAAGACGAGTCTACCTCCTCGCCATAATTTCCCATAATATGTATAGTAAGCATAGCAATCGAACCTTCATCGTTATTAACGCCGCTGTTATTTAGAAGACTTCTTTCCTCCGATTTGCCATAGAATCGAATCGTCGAGTCGATGGGTCACACATTGCGGCGAGAGACACAGCTTCGGAGCCCTGTAGATTCCTTACTCTCCTTGGTCGATATTCTCCAGCAATGACCTACTTGCTTGGATATTGCGAAATTCCTCTCACGTTGAGTGTGTCCATACGCCTTGCCGGCTCTGTAAAGCTCGAAACGGCAAGATTAGGGAGCCGCCCCACTGCCGTGGCAAGTATGATTCGATGATGCCGCTGCACGTGACTCAGCACTTGACAGTAGTTTCGGCGACCTGAGGGGCTTCACAGACGCTGTAATTCTGGAGGCCATCTCTATGCGTCTTTAAAAGAACAGAGTTGTGCGATTCGTTTGAGTTTCTTCGAACTCGTGGGCCATACGATTCGAATCGATGCTATAACCGCCCATTCCGAGGGGCCAGTGTTCGAATCAAATTATATCCCAGCAGAGTCGCACCAAGTGAGTGACATTGGATCGGCTTATATGTGAGCCAGAGTGAGACTGTATGTGGCTAATCTGCGTGCAATCATCAGAATCAGGGTCTGCGGTTGTTTTACCTTATGATCATACCAAGCGTCCCATCGTAGTCCTGCGCGGCGGCCCTCACATACGAACTCTCACAAGGGCTGGCCTACAGGCGCGAGCTGATATATCACCCAGCATCTGCATCTACACAGCTCCTGCGATACCATGTCTGCGTGGCGCCAGAATGGAAACAGATCCTCATAGCGAATACAGGGCGGGACGCGAAATCGGCCATGTACTGCAAGCCTGTGAAACACGACCGATGGATTCACTATCAGTTCTGAGCAACGTCGCCACGGCAGCGCAGGCCCGGCACGACATCCCGCCCGTCAACACCCGAGTTCAAGATCCAACTATGTATGCTCAAAATAGTTTTTATGGGCCCATCTCTCTGGCTGAGGCTCCTGCAGAGATGGAAAGCCGAGAAATGGACCTGAACCCCGTCAACTCACCGCCCAGCCACCAATTGTTCAGGTAAGCGGTTCTCGTTGTGAAGTTCATTTCGTGTGTTGTTAGAATTCTAATGATTCTGCAGTAAAATTAAGATTGAGAAGCCGGACTGCGAGGTGCCCATACCGTCCTTTCACAATGGCGCAACGGAATCCTTTGCCTCCGATATGTCTGATCTCTCATCTCGACAATCATCCTTTTCTAGTAAAGCGACGACGCCGGCTGAAAATGATACCCCGAGAAAACGTACATCCGACATCTCGACCCCCACGATTCCCCAGCGCAGTCATTCAAATAATGGCGACCGACTAGACTTCATCGTTCAACCTAAATCATCCATTCCTAGGGATATGCCGTCTTCGCAGTATGCGACTGAATGCATCGTTGCAGCAGAAAATTCGAGATTGAACCCATATGCTCTCCATATCGAAGAGTATCTTCTTCTACGCCATCACATATCTAACGCTCAGGTGACCACGTACCTGAATGTGAGAAATAGTATCCTGCGCCTTTGGCTGCAAAAGCCCTGGCAGGGGGTTTCGAGGGAAGAAGCTGTTGGGTGTGCAAACGCTCGTTGGTTTGATGCTGCCAATGTGTGCTACAATTGGCTTGTTCGTCGGGGGTATATCAATTTTGGTTGTCTCGACTTGAGGCGTATTGCAACAAAGGCGAGGTACCAGAAACAGATCAGCAAAAGGAGAACAGTCGCAATTATAGGAGCTGGCGTCTCGGGCTTATCGTGCGCTAGACAATTAGAAGGATTGTTCAAGCAACATGCGAATCGATTCTACGACCTCGGCGAAGACATACCCAAAGTCCTGCTCATCGAAGGGAGGAGCCGTGTTGGAGGCCGAGTCTACTCCCGTCAACTTAGGACTCAGCCTCCGTCACCTATGGATGGCTTTGATAACAAACGATGCACTGCAGAGATGGGCGGAATGATTATTACTGGATTCGATCGCGGCAATCCTCTCAACGTCTTAGTACGTGGCCAGCTTTGTTTGCCCTATCATGCCCTCAAAGCCGAAACCACAATATATGATTGCGATGGAAAGCCGGTAGACGCCGATCGCGATCAGTTGATCGAAAAACTATATAATGATTGCCTCGACCGTGTTAGCGAGCACAAGTACAAATCAGTGGCTGCGACGTTGATACAAGGCAACCGCGATTTGCTGAATGAAGGCAAAGACAGCCCAATAGACGGGTCCAAGAGCATCGCTCAAAACGAAGAGATGGCAGCCAGCCATGCTAGCGAACCAGTGCTATTACATCAGAATGTCGGAGATGTTGTACCAACGATACCCGTGTCCTCGGACAAACTGACTGGGCGGGTGCACACCGAGCCCGGCGTGCCTGCGACCTCAAAAGCCCCTGAAAAGGCGGCGTGTATGGGTTGGACACTCAAGCAAGGCATTGATACAGAAAAGGACCTAGACCTTAGCCATGCAGTCCACGACCCTAGCGCAACCTTGGGTTCGGTGCTCGATGATGCTATCTCCCAATACAAGTCATTGGTTGAATTGAATGCATTGGATCACAGACTAATAAATTGGCACATCGCCAATCTCGAATATAGCAACGCGACGAACCTGCATAATCTAAGTCTTGGTCTATGGGACATTGACGCAGGAAATGAGTGGGAAGGTAGTCATACAATGGTCGTTGGCGGGTATCAGAGTGTCGCGCGGGGTTTGCTCCATTGCCCAACCCCTTTAGACATCACAGCCAAGTCATCTGTGAAGCGCATCAGCTACCAAGCGGATACGTCTGCTGGACCAGCGAGCATCGAATGTGAAGACGGGAAAGTGATAGAAGCTGACTCCATCGTATGCACGGTGCCACTCGGAGTATTGAAACATGGCGATATCAAGTTTGATCCGCCTATGCCTTACTGGAAATCTCAAGCTGTTGAAAGACTAGGCTTTGGCATTCTCAACAAGGTGGTCTTGGTCTACGATAAGGTGTTTTGGGATTCGGATAGACATATTTTTGGAGTCTTGAAAGACGCCTCAGATCCGCAAAGCACGTCACAACATGCGTATCGCGGTAGCCGCGGCCGCTTCTTTCAATGGTTCAACGTTACAAATACTACGGGCATGCCCTGCCTGATTGCCTTGATGGCCGGAGACGCTGGCTTCGACACAGAGACTTCAAGCAACGCACACTTAATCAGCGAAGCCACGGAAACTCTACAAAGCATTTTTGGCTCGGATGTGCCATATCCACTGGAAGCAGTAGTGACGCGATGGGGATCTGACCCTTTTGCAAGAGGCAGTTACTCGTCGGCGGCGCCGGACATGCAGCCCGAGGACTACGATAACATGGCAAAGTCAGTGGGCAACCTCTACTTTGCTGGCGAGCATACCATCGGCACCCACCCAGCAACTGTCCATGGCGCCTATCTGTCGGGCTTGCGAGCGGCTTCGGAAGTTCTGGAGGGAATTTTGGGTCCAATCGAAGTACCCACGCCGCTGATCCTGCCGCGTGACTCTCTTCTCCTTCAAAAGCGGAAAGAAGCCGCCAAGGATCCTCGCCAAGCACGCATCGATGCATATGAAACAGAGGCTTGGAACCATGTGCAGTCCAAAATCGGGGAGCGGCCCGTTGCGCCAGGCAAGGTAGCTGGCAACGCGTATCTTCTCTTCAGCAAGATGTACTTTGATGAGGCGCGCCGGCGCTGCGAGGTGAACCGCAAGGTGGGGAGGACAAAGGCCATGCCCAATGAGGTGCGCGTCATGATCTCGCGCATGTGGAAAGAGGCATCGGAGGAGGTCCGTAGACCCTTCGAGGAGCAGGCCGCCGAGCAGAAGCGGGCATACGCCGAAGCCATGGCCAAGCACTTGCAAGAGGTTGGAAAATGGGACCTCGAAGCCATTGAGATTCGGGCGGCCTATGACAGCAGCAATCCTCTTTCCCCGGAGCCCAGCGACGCCGCGGCCGGTTCCGGAGGCCGCACGCCACTCACGCCAAAGAGCCGTCGCGCTCGAAACGTGAGCTATGCGGAAGATAACGACAGCGGCATGGAGCTCTAGGCGGCGGTGACGGATGTATTTTATTGGGTTCGTGTTTTCTTCTCCCCTTGTTTCCCACTATAACAATGTGTATATTTCCACTGTTGCAGCTTCGGTGTTTGACTGGCGTTGGAATTCGCACATGATATTCATATTCTTGTATCCTGGATGTTCGATACACGGCAAGGACAATGGTTTCTATAACGGGGCGTAGATGATAGCTTCTACGTCCAGCCTTGATTATGTAATAGAGCCTACAAGCATCGTATTGTAAGCATATCAGTGTTCATAGTTACAATGTGGTCGCATTTTCTTGTTGCTAGCTGGTAACATGTGCGAAATGGTGATATACTAAGGAATTTATTGAGGCTTTGATACACGGGGAACCCCCATAGCGGGCGAGACCTCTAAAGATTGGTACAAAGGGAATCTTTTCAAAGTTATGATTGCACCTCCAGCATTTACATGTCCTCCGAGGCGGTGGCACCGGTGATAATTTCGACAAGTTCGCCGGTAATGACGGCCTGTCGAGTACGGTTGTAGAGAATCTGGTACTTGCTAATCATCTCACCAGCGTTCTTGGAAGCGTTCTGTGGGATCGGGTATCAGTAAATGGCGCACGCAAAGCATTGTACGCTTTTGAGGTAAATCGGGAATGAGCTCACATCCATAGCATTGCGACGCGCAGACTGCTCGCAAGCGTGGCCCTCAGCCAGAGCCCAGAAAAGGGAGTTGGCAAGGCTGTACTCGCGCAGGTTCTCGAGAACCGAGTCGTCGACCTCGAAGGAGGAGATGTTGGCTGGCATCTGATTAGCTTGGAGGATTCACCTCTGGTTACAGAGCAAAGAAAAAGACATACGGGAAGCGAGAATGGCCTCCTCGGAAAATGCCTCAATGAAGGTAGGCTCGTAGCTGGAGGCGTTGATGAAGCGGTTGTACAGAATCTTGACGTCGGTGTACTCCTTGGGCAGCATGATGATCTGGTCGGCAATGGCCTGGGCGTCGGCAAAGGTAGGGATGGACTTGCCAACGCCAGAAAAGGAGAGCTGGATGGCTTCGGCGCTGGTACGGGAGAGCTGCGCACGGCACTTCTCGCCGATGATGGCCAGGTCGAAGTGCTCGCCCTCGGCCTGGAGACGGCGGAGGAAACGGCTCATGCCGGAGTGAATGGCACCGCAGAGGCCCTTGTCGGACGAGCAGACAATGACCAGGGTCTTCTTCTCGCCCTCGTTGAGGGCGGCCGTCTCGGCCTGCTTGAAGACCTCGTTGGACGTTGCGCCGTAGGTGCGGGAATCGTTCATGCTGCGGGTAGCGTGGGTGAGCTTGGTCGAGGCAACAATCTTCATGGTCGAGGTAATCTTCTGGATGTTCTTGATGGACTTGAGGCGGCCCTCAATTTCACGGAGGGTAGCATAGGTAGCTGCGCTGCTGGGACCGGCCGGGGCAACTCTGAATCACCGCCGCGCATTAGTAAGTAAATGAATAAAAGACCATGGCCAGCTCAGTTTGCATGCTCGAGCTTCCTGGGTGGCTCGTATGCGCCGTACGCCACGGAATTGCTGCGTTTTGCCGAGTTCGTCGGAGCTTGCTTCGGGGCTTCTGGCTGCTCCCCCAAATTTCCTGGCTGAGGCAGTTCCGTAACTTACCGAGTCGAGGTGACCGCGGCGCGGACGGCAGGGCGGGCCGCTCTGGACAGCATCATGGCAGAGTTCGAGAAGTCGAGTGAAACCTCAAGCGAGCGGTGACCCAATTGATGGCGCTTCTCGGATCAATTGACGAAGGGGGGGAGGATCGTGGTTCGGGTGGTTGAGGTGGATTCTCTGGCTCGTTTTGCTCAGGTCGCTATTTTCCCGGCAAATTGGCGGGCTTACTCAGTCACGTGACCCTCCTGCGGCCAACGGCGCTGGCTCGCTGCGGCAGGTCCTCGCAGAGCGATCTCACTCGATTCCAGGCCTCACCCAAAACTCAACTCCTGCACTTCCTCACCTCTCCCGTGCAAGGTGGCCTTTCTGAATTCCCTCTTCACCTGCACTAGGCGTGGAGGGGCCTATTTCTTTCACCTTATTCCTACTTTTCTCGCTTCTCGCAACAGAATTGCTCTGCATCCGGTTTCGCAGCTCTCTTTTAGGCCAAACCACATCTTAGTTTCCTTCTCAAAACCGGCGCTGGTGAAGATGGCTTACAGCAGCTCCGACGACGAGAGGCCTCTCGCTAGGCCAAACGGTCACGGTACGTTTCTTTTACTGCCTAAATTTGATGAGTTGTGCAAATTTCTCTTTTGTTTCTCTTGTCCTACGCGCTTTGCGACACGTCGGAAGATTCTTCTTTCTCTCTCCATAACCCGCCTCAAGGATTTGCCACGAACGCACCCACTAACCAGCACACTTATATAGTTTCGGCTGCAAAAATCACCGCATCGATGGATAAGGCCCTCGATCGCTCAGTACCCAAGTCATCCACCGGTGGCGAAGGACTCCTTGTTCCACGCAGCAAGTCGGACGTGATGGACGTCGACAGCCCTCCCAACAACAAGCGCAAATCCCGCAAGTCGATCACAAAGATTGACTACAAGGATGGTTCGGACAGCGACGGTGCACCTCTGGTAATTTGACAGCCAGCGACTGGTTTCTGCTTCGCGACTTTCTTTACTGATGAGAATGCCCCAGGCCAAACGACAAAAATCCAAGAAAGCTTTAGAGTCTGATTCCGACGATGAACCCATCGGCAAATCAAGGTCCAACAAGCCCACTCCTCGCAAGGCCGTCGATGATTCTTCCGATGATGACATTCCGCTGGGCAACCTTGCGAAGAAAAAGGCAGCCATCGAGCATGCAGCCGCAAAAGAGGCCCAGGCCATTCGTGCTCAGGATAAAAAGAAGAAGGCCACGCCAAGAAAGAGCATCAAAGACGAGTCCGACGACGATGCGCCTCTAGCTAAATCGTCTGCAACTAAGCGACAATCCAATGGCGTCGCCGCCAAGCGGAAGTCGAACGGCGTAAAGAAGGAGGAGTCCGATTCTGACGTGCCGATCTCGAAGAAAGCCAGGGCTCCTGCGGCAGTCAAGAAGGGCAAATCAACTCCTGCGAAAGACACAAAAAAGGCTGTCAAGGCAGAGGAAGAGGAAGAAGAAGGGTACGAATGGTGGAATGCCCCCAAGCCCGAGGACGACTCCATCAAATGGCAAACCCTGGAGCATAACGGCGTTTTGTTTGCTCCTGCCTATGAGCCTCTCCCGAAGCATGTCAAGCTCAAGTATGATGGCCAAGACGTGACTCTGCCTCTTGAAGCCGAGGAAGTGGCTACTTTCTGGGTGGCCATGATGACGCCTGCGTCGTCTCACCACCTTGAGAATCCTACTTTTCGACAGAATTTCTTCCATGACTTCTCTGAAATCATCAAGAAGGCTGGCGGTGCTAAGAACGCCGCTGGCGAAAAGGTAGCGATCAAGAGTTTGGACAAGTGCGATTTTGGGAAAATGTACGACCACTGGCTGGCGAAGACGGAGGCCAAGAAGAACAAGAACTTGTCCAAGTCTGAGAAGGAAGCTGCTAAGGCTGAGAAGGATGAGTTGGAGGCCCCATTCACCCATTGTCTTTGGGATGCAAGAAAACAAAAGGTTGGCAACTTTCGTGTTGAACCGCCGAGCTTGTTTCGTGGTCGAGGCGAGCACCCCAAAACTGGCCGTGTGAAGACGCGAGTCTGGCCCGAGCAGATTACGATCAACATTGGCAAGAAAGCGAAGGTTCCAGAGCCGCCCAAGGGTCATAAGTGGAAGGCTGTTCAGCATGACCAGAAGGCTACCTGGCTTGCTATGTGGCAAGAAAACATCAACGGTGCCTACAAGTACGTCATGCTAGGAGCTGCTAGCGATGTCAAAGGGCAGAGTGACTTCAAGAAGTTTGAAAAGGCTCGTGAGCTGAAGAAGCATATTGACAAAATCCGCCGCGAGTACACCAAGGAACTCAAGAGCGAAGTCATGGCTGATCGTCAAAGAGCTACGGCCATGTACTTGATCGACAAGTTGGCGCTCAGAGCAGGTAACGAAAAGGATACCGAGAATGAAGCCGACACTGTAGGCTGCTGCTCACTCAAGTACGAGCACATAACTCTGGAGCCACCGAACAATGTCACTTTCGATTTCCTGGGCAAAGACAGTATTCGTTACAATGAGACTGCCAAGGTCGATGCACAAGTTTTCAAAAATCTGAAACTTTTCAAGAAGCCGCCAAAGTCCGACGGTGATGACCTCTTCGACCGCCTGACCACCTCTCAGCTAAATAAGCACCTGAATAGCTACATGCAGGGTCTCACGGCCAAGGTATTCCGTACTTACAATGCATCGTTCACCATGTCGAGGCTTCTTCGAGACCTGGAGAAAGACCCTCGCTCCAGAGGCTCGATCGCGGAGAAGGTCAAACTTTACAATGACTGCAACCGAGAGGTTGCTATTCTTTGTAATCACAAGCGTTCAGTCGGCGCTAGCCACGAGCAGCAGATGCAGAAGCTAGGCGACCGTATCAAGGGCCTACGATATCAGCAGTGGCGTACCAGGATGATGATGCTTGACATTGATCCGAGCCAGAAGAAGAAGAAGGGCGCTGCCTACTTTCAACTGGATGAGGAAATTGACAAGGAGTGGATTCTGGAGCATCAGCAGTTCTTGATTGAAGAGCAGCGCACAAAGATCACCAAGAAGTTCGAGAAAGATAACGAGAAGCGAAAAGCGGAGAAGGAAAAGCCACTGCCAGAGAAGGAGCTTAAGGAACGTCTTCTGGCTGTCAAGGACCTCGAGGCCAAGTTTAAGAAGGAGAACAAGACGAACAAGGTTGAGGCTGAAGGACGCGGCCCGACTGTCGAGAAGTTGGTTGCGCAAGTGGAGAAGATCGATGACCGTGTCAAGGTGCTGGAGACGCAGGCCGAAGATCGTGACGGCAACAAGGAAGTAGCTCTGGGCACTTCCAAGATTGTAAGTCGATTCAACGGCGGCGTTTTGTGCGCGTGCAATCGAAGACTAACGAATGTGCTAGAATTACATTGATCCTCGCCTCACAGTTGTCTTTTCCAAGAAGTTTGACGTTCCTATTGAGAAGTTCTTCTCCAAGACTCTGCGAGACAAATTCCGATGGGCTATCAAGTCGGTTGAGGATGCCGACGATTGGGAATTCTAACTTTGTCACCGGAATACAAAGTTCTTGCTGTAATGTCGTTTGGGAAATTAGGCCCAAGACACATCATCACGAATTGCCTGAGCATACGCTAACACAACTCGGACTCTAGTTTGGGGGCAATGGGGTTTGGCTATTGTGAAATAGCCGGGTATGTTTACTTTGGGCACATGCTTACCTCTGGAGGAATGAATCTGTGGTGCATGGTTGAGCTCTACATCTAGTTTCGGGAGGTTGTACTGACATTGCTTTTTTTTTACCGTTTTCATCCTTTTCCCATTCCTCGTGCTTTTCTATCCTGCCCCTTTTAATGCTTGCTCCGCTCATATCTTTGGGGGGGGTTTGTTATGTTTTGTTTTGATTCGGCGTCTTGTGCAGAGAGGGGTATCATTATACAGTCACGGAAAAGGCGCGAAGACGGGCATTAGAAGCCAGCTGGTGACTAATGAATTGGATTGTAGATGACACGTTTTTTGCTGCACGGGAGAATGGGTAGGAAAAAATTGGCGTTTTTTCAAGGGCGGCCAAAAGGCCACCGCTGGCACAGAGGGCGGTATCGGTATAGCCGATGAGCAGAGAGGGATGGCAAAACTTTTTCTTGTTCTCGAGCTATACAAGCATGGGTGTATTCTAGTTGGTGCCATCATTACGCTGTCACTGGAGAGCACGGAGCACGGCAAGGCAATTATATACATGATGCATACAAATTCCTTCATTACAGTAGCTTAGTATAGTGGTAGTATTGGTGAATTGACTTTGCTTTCTTGGGCATCACTTTCGTCTCGGAGCAAGTATACTTTTACATCATGCGTTGTGTCGCGATTATTGCTATTCAAGGCTTATCTATATGCAGTTCATGTCTTGCTCATGAGTTGACCCCAAACGCCGCCGGCGTCCCTGATTGAGGGAACGCAAATTAGGCAGTAGTCCTATAATCTATGTACCTCTATATACGTTGAAACAGTCATTAACCTTGCCGGAAATCATTACACAATCTCTCCTTGCGCCTCGTTACCGTTAACACGCCGCTCTTAGCTCAAGACGCTCTGCCCATGAGAATGGCGGCGCCGACCGCCACAGAGGCCGAGACGGCCGACAGCAGCAGCGAGGGCGCGAGGAGCGTGGCGGCGGCCGAGGAGCGCAGAATCTTGCCCGCGGGGGTCATGTACCAGCCGCTGGGGATGCTGCCGCCGGTGGGCGGGTTGGTGCCGACCCAGGGCCAGCCGGTCTGGGTCTTTGTGGCGGGGCTGCCGTCCTTGCCCAAGCCGCCGACGGGCACGCCGGGGCCGGACGTGGTGGCGGGGGTAGGCGGAGCGAGGGCGCCGGTGGCGGTGACGGTGGGAATGTTCTTCTGGCCGCCGGCGTTGCCGTTGACCTGGCCGTCGACGGCCTCGATGGACTCCCAGGAGCCCGAGGTGTCCTTGTAGCGGTACTGCTTGCCGGTGGAGTAGTCGGTGACGCGGAGCGACTTGACGGCCATGGTAAAGGGCCCCTTGGAGAAGTCGGTCGGGCCGCGCGCCCACTGGACGGTGCCGGGCGGGTTGCGGGTGGCGTCGCCGCCGGCCCAGGCGCCGAGCTTGAGCTGCATGGGCGTCTGCGGGTACTGGTTGGGCTCGGCGTCCTGCTGCGTGAGCTCGCGGACGACGGTGCCGTCGACGGTCCACACGATGCGGTCCTTTGTCCAGTCAATGGCGTAGGTGATCCAGCCGGCCTGCGTGCCCTTGACGGCGTGGAACTGGCCGCGGTTGTAGTCGGTGGTGAGGCCCTTGCCAAAGTAGTTGGACTGCATCTCGTCGGGGTTGCTGCCGAGCCACTCCATGTCAATCTCGTCGAGGTCGTCGGACTCGAGCACGACCGAGGACACGATGCCGGCGCCGGGCGCGGCCTTCATGCTGATTTCGACGTGCCCAAACATGATGTAGAAGAGCGAGTTGAGCTGCGGCGCGTCGCCGCTGACGGCCACGGTGAAGGAGGCGCCGTCGGAGCCGTACGCCGGGACTCCTTGCGCCTCAAACGAGTTGACGGAGCCTTTGCTGAAGTCAATGTCAATGGACATGCCGAGGGCTGTGTTGGGCGGGCATGATGCTGCAGATTGGTTGTTAGCATGGGGGGGAGGTTGTGGAGGGAGGAGGAGGTGCGACGGGGGGCTCGTACTTTGGTGCAAGGGATTGCATTTGCTCCATGTTTGCGCGGCCGTCGTCGCGAGGAGTGAAGCTCCTGCTGCTATCCGAAACGGTATTCTCATATTTTTGTAGGTTTGTGTATGTGTGGTGAGGTGTTGTCTACCTATGGCGGCGGGGTCGATGACCTAGGTTGCTGTTCGTTCGTTGGCGCAGCGCAAGTACAGTCGAGGTCCCACGGCGGTAATTGATGGGAATGTGAAATGGATTGCAGGACAAAGAAAAACGAGAAGGGGTCCAGATGAAATACAAAGAGAAAAGAGACAAACGTTTGGGCGTTTGCGCCAAGGTAGGAGCCGGGGTTGTGCATCGCCCAATGGCTCCCAATCTCGGGAACCTTTTTTTTCCTTGGTCGAAATCCTCTTCCCAGCCACGCGATGCGTCACTGCAAGGCCGTGTCATTGCGAAGCGATATTGGCAAACTTTTATGCGCTGGATCCAATATACGGGAGATGAAGGACTGGAACCATACGTAATTTCAAATCTCGCCCACCTATTATCTTGTCTAGATGTTTCTCCTACGAACTGTATACTTGAGACACATTGTGACGAAGCTGCGGGATTCGAGTCGGTAAGTCGTCAGTGGCTGGGTTTCAGGCAGCGCCTACCAGGTACACATTTAGCGATTCTTTGCAGTGCATTTGGCGAGCAGAGCTCTCTCTAAGCCCCCTGTAATGCCCTGTAATGCCCTGTAACACCCCTCTGCAGCATCCTCGGGCCTCACTGTAACAGCAACCTATATTAGTGGGGCTGGGTGGCTGGGCAACTGGGCTCGCCACAACACCACTAAATCGGTGGCTGGGAACAAGGTCTTGAGCTGCCACGCAACGACTTCTCTCGCATGGAGTATACGCAACGTGTTTCTATTCTTTCAGCTCTTCTAGGTACATTCTCCATGTGTCATGTCTGGCGGGCCGACCCAGCCGTACCTGCATCCGCATGCAATCGACCAATCAAGATGCAGTCTTCTATTTATTGCAGCGCCTCTAAAAACATAGGAATTATATATATGCCTGCGACGTCTCCAACAGCTGGTCAAACCAACTCGTTTTCTTGTAAGTTTTCTTTCAACTCCCAGTAGTCTTGAATTCTCAGTAAAAACATGAGAATCAATCAAGAAATGGACTTGTCTAAGCATGGGGATGAATGAATGGGTGGATAAGTATAATTACACAGATGTCCAACTCAGAAAGCCGCCAGCTTTTAAGCAATGACATCCCATTGTACAACGTCTACGCTCGTCACTGCATCACTCCAGACCACAGAGAGTCCGGGGGTGATGAAGCTCGCGCAGCAGTTTAAAAGTCGTTGCCGAGTCTCTCGCGGAGGCGCTTCTGGGTCTCGGCAAAGACCTCGTCGGCGGCCTTGACGGCTTCGATCTTGACCACCTTGCCCTGCTTCTCGTAGTAGTCGACTACGGGCATGCTCGTCTCGATGAAGACGCGGAAGCGCTTGCGGATGCTCTCGGCATTGTCGTCAGCGCGGCCGCTCGTCTTGCCGCGCTCGAGCAGGCGCGCCTCCATGACCTTTTCGGGGCAGTCAAAGAAGAGGACGAGCTTGGCGGGGCACACGGTGTCCTCGAACTTGTAGGCCTGGTCGAGCTTGCGCGGGAAGCCGTCGATGAGGAAGCGGCCCGCGCCGGGGCCCTTTTGCCGCAGCGCGTCGGCCATGGCGTTTTCGAGCAGCTTGACCGTCACCTCCATGGGCACGATGAGCCCGTTCTTGATGTAGTCGCGGATCAGGTCACCAAACTGCGAGCCGGGCCGGTCCTGCTCGGCGCGCAAGAGGTCGCCGGCCGACAGGTGGGTGAAGCCGTGCTGCTCAACGAGTTTGGCGCACTGCGTGCCTTTGCCCGCGCCGGGGCCGCCGAGCACAAACAGGACGGTGACGTCCTTGGGCGAGAAGACGGGGCCTGCGACTTCGGCCGCCGCCGGCGTGTTGGGCTGCGAGCCACCAGGAACGGGGGCGGTGCCTATGGATATCGCGCTCGTGTTAGCCAGAGGAGCTCAAGGAAGCCATGGTGAGGCCGCTGCGGTAAGAGCAAGTCGTATCTGGCCAATTGGAAGCATGGACAACAAGGACTTGCAGAGCTTCCGGTATCCTCGAGGCGATTGAAGGGGCATTGTCGGAATTTTTTGGTCGGCAAGGATCGGTGCGGAGTGGTACGGGCGACGTTTCAAACACGGATGGAACAAAAGAAAAAAAAAACACGGGACGCGGCGCAGCGCAGCGCTTCTCGGGACTCAACTTACCCTTGCGGCGGTTCGCCAGGGCGACGTAGCCGGCCGTGCCGAGGCCAATGATGGCGAAAAAGGGCCAAAACTTGACCTTATTCGGGTTGTTGGCACGCGGGGGTTCGGACGAGTACGAGCGATGCTGCTGCCGCGGCTGGCGAAGCACTCGCGAGAGAGCGGCAGGGCGTGAGGCCGTCGTTGAAATCCCGCCGGCGGCAGGTCGGAGCTGCTGCTGCTGCTGCTGCTGCGCCAGGCGGCCAGCGGTCATCAGACGGCCGAGGGGCATGCGGATCGACATGGTGACTGTTGTGCTGCAGAAGCACCGGGACGGGAAAGGAGGAGGGTAGTGACGAGAGGAGAAGAGTGACGATTGCTTTCAAGATGAAATCGGCGGACCTGGTGAAGCCCCTTGTCCAGTGGTTGTGAAGGTGTTTGATTTTATTAGCACCAGTAGCTCATCTCAGGCAGCCCCCACTTTTCCACCTTTAGAGGCTTTAGAGGGCGAGTAGTCAACTTTGTAAGGTATATGTCATGATCGATTGCGGTTTTTATATTACTTGTCTTTTTACTGGATGCTTTTACTGGATGCTTTTACTGGATGCTATTTTCGTCGTCTGGCCGGCGAAGAGTAAGCATTGTGAGCAAGAATCATCAAAAGCAACAACTTGAAAACTTGTTGCAGGCCCTGCAAGCAAGCAAGATATCCAATGTCAACAGATATTCTTTACTCCCCTCATACAGCCCAGCCCTATCCAGAATGTGATGCACCATCGTCAGGACGGCTCCAACGCCACTGCCCTAGTTCGGCCACTGGTGCTATTCCCGCCATCGCATGACGCCAGTGCTGGTCTCGTATTGTACAGCATCATGCGTCTTAGTAATGAATTTGGTTCTAGAATAACCAAAGATGGCAGACCCGCAGGCCCGTATCCCCGGCCGATACATTTCCGTAATGACGTCCCTCAGTGATACCAGTGCGGGACATGGCTACTGGTGACTTTTCCGAGGGCCCAAAATTGAGTCAATATGAAGAGCTATACACGCTTTTGCGCGCTCTAGCGCGTGTCTGTCTGGTGAGAATTATCCAGTATAAGTATACCTAGATTTCCCTGTCTTGGTTCCTACATTCTCATCATCACATAACACTCTCTTTTCTCAAACAAGTCTTTCTGCAACCATACACCCACTTATTGCCTTGTCAGCCGCCACAATGAAATTCACCACCATCTTGGCCACCGTCGCTGCCTTGACTGCCTCTGCCTCAGCCGCCGCCATTGACATGAGTGATGGTGATACCTGTCTGCCCAAGTACGGTCGTTGCTACCTCTTAGAAGGCCCTACCAAATCTTCCGCGCCTTGTTGCGACAACCTCGTCTGCCTCGGCTTGCACTGCCTCGAGCCCGGGATGCTATAGTACCCGACTGTACAAATGCGACACCGCTACGCCGTTGGCCGACTCCAGGCCGGCAAGACTTGCTGCCATGACCTGATTTGCGCTCCAGACGGCTACCGCGACCCCAATCAGGAGACGGCTGCTTGAGCAACTGGCTGCTCCCTGTACAGAACCTGACAATCACCGCCGGAGATGACAACATGTGGTATTAGACAAGCAAATGGCTGATGACCTATCAATCAACACAATACGAGTAACCAGAAAGCTTTACGTCGCTGCTTCATACTTAGAGTCAAAGTCAATCTTTACGTCGAGAGCACAAATGACAGTCTAGCCGAAAGGCAGGCCATTCATAACGGTATGGTGGTGCCATCATTGTCCAGCAATGAGTATGGATTGGTGATCTGTATTGGTAATTCACACGACGAACAAGGATTCAGTTATTAAATCCAAACACGCGGTCCAATCAATCAGTCCCAGGTGCCTTGGTAGTTAAGATAAAGACTATTTCTAATGCAAATGGCGCGAAATAGCGCCGTGTTGTTTATCCTGCCTCCAGAATTAATTGCAGGACGGGCTGATGCGGGGTTATGCGGACATGCGCTAATATAGCCGACCACCAAAAGTTCACTCCACCATGATGAATCTGTGCAAATCACTTGACATCTAAGCCTCACTCAATATTCACAATATTACTGATCAAGCCACCGAAATTTGAGCCCATTCTCTTACGTGTTTTCCCACTTCAGGGAACATTGCGAGAGCCAACTCACAGCCAAGCTAGGCCAAGATGGGAGAGGAACAGACTGGTTCGCATCACCTGTTTCCCCGTGAGGCATGCCATCCTTCTATCGTGCTACAGGCCGATTAGTGATCCAGCAGCGGTCGGCTTCTTCAGACAACCTGTCGTACATGAATCTTCTATAAAAGGGCGCCACTCTCCGGCTTCTGTGAACATGAACCATCTTCAAAGTACATTGCAGAAAGCATCCCGCGACAGAACTCTCTTACCGTCTCAAAATGTCAGCAGTCTCAGGCCTTCCTCTTGTTTTTGTTGTTGGCGGCACCGGGGCGCAGGGGATTCCCGTCATCCGAGGTCTTGTCAGTGACGGTGCATACGCCGTCCGCTTCCTGACCCGCGATGCTTCATCGAAGCGTTCCCAGGAGCTTCTCAAACTCCCAAACGTCTCCGCGGTCGAGGGCTCCTTTGCAAACGAGCGTGACTTGCGGCAGGGCCTTCGCGGGGCCAGCTATGCCTTTATCAACATTGACGGCTTCAATGCAGGAGAAAAGACGGAAACGTTCTGGGCGATGCGGTCCTACGAGCTGGCCCTGGAGGAAGGCATCAAATTCTTCGTCTACGGAAACCTCGACTTTGTCTACAAAAAGGGCGGCTACGACCCGACGCTGCGGTGCGGCCACTACGACGGCAAAGGCCGAGTCGGGGAATGGATCTTGCAGCAGAACAAGGCCCCCGAGAACAGAAACAAGATGGGCGCCGCGCTCTTCACCACGGGGCCATATATATCCATGGCCGTCGGAGCACACACGCCCATGTCCCCGACCGTCGAAGACGGCGTCGTCACCTGGCGTGTACCGCTCGGCCAGGGTGCCGTCGCCCACGTGAGTAATTGTCAAAGCAAGGGCCAGCTAATTCTGGCAATTACCATGATCGTTGACGCCCAATCTCATCATATCATCGCCCAATCTGACTGCGATCGTGTATTCTCAGGGAACTTACCAAAAGTCTCACGTCGTAAAAAAAGCTTTCATCCAGAACAAGGTACCTCACGCATTTCATCCCCAAGCCCCATCTCCAAGCCCAGCAAATGAGCAACGTGAAAGACGACGGCATTCTCAACGTTACAGTCTCAACGTCGAGGACACGCCCGCGGAGAAGAAGTCCGATTCGTCCGATTCACCGAGCAGTCAGAGGAGGCGTATCAAGCAGTGCGCAAGAGGTACGTGACCAGGGTTCTGAACGGCCATATATGTCCCGCCGTCCTTCAAGGTTCCAGAGGCGGTCGTGGCTAAGAACCATGAGCATGTCAAGCTGCCCCTGCTCGCTCTGCAGAGCGGCGCCAGCAAAATGCACATCCAGGAGCTGCTGCACGCCCTGGAGCTCTAGTTCTTTTTCCGGCGCCACAACGAGGCCGCCGTATTCGCCGTGCAGATTCTGCAGAGCAAATCGACGACGGCGCTAAACAGAGACTCGCGGCGGCTGCTGTCAAAGTACGCTGGAAAGTACAAAGCCAAACAGGCGGCGCTAGAGGCGCGTGCAAGTGACATTTAACAATTAACAATGCTGGCATTTCTCTACCTTTCCGTTAAGCTACCGTATCTCGCTAATCCATGCAAGAGAGTAAATGACTAAGATAATAAAGACGCACAATTCATAGATGCTAGAGGAAACAAAGACACTAAATGAATTCGCCGAGGAAAAATCTAATCCCCCCAGGGAAACGCTCGCTGCCTTGCAACTTCATATCACTTCTTCGCCCACAATGAGCTGGCCAGCCCCTTCTTGGCCTCCATCTCCCTTGGCACAACCGCAGCTTTCTGGAGCTCCATTATCTCAGGCGCGCTGTAACTAACGATGACGCCTCGGTTTCTATTAGTGCGGTCAATCGTTTTGAGGACCGCCATCGTTTGGCTGGACATCATCGCAGGCTCGCGCGCCGCGGCCGTCCGAAGCTGCAGTTCCTTGAGGAACCGCAAGATCTCCACCAGGCCGCGCTTCGTCTCGTCCGCGTCCGAGTCCAGGCGACCTCTTTGAAGCCACTCGGCAAGCGCGACATCGTTGCGCTGCTCGGAAGGGGATATGGGCACTGAGCATCCCGTGATCTGGTGATATGCGGCCCGTACAAGGCCACCAATGTCGCTGATAACATTTTCCAGCTTGACTGCCGCTTTGTTCCCTTCATTTTTGGCAGCCAGCTCAACGAGCTGGCTCTGTTTAGATCGCGGCGCTTGGTCGGGCGAGGACTCTGGCGAATCGGCACAAATGAGAGACCGGGGTGGCGCAGTTGCAGTGTATGTCCCGCCAAGGGATTTTCCCGCCGCAATCTTGACAACTTGGGGGGTTGATGGCGTGGATGGTAGCGCGGGAGCCAAGGTGCACCCCATTCTCTTGCACAGGACAATCTGAATATTCTCCAGCACTCGGGCAAGTTTAACCGCTGTCGACGGCTCGTGCGGCCTGATTGTGTAGACAACGGCCTCCGACTCGGGTGCAGGACTGGGCTCGATGATGCATGATGTGCCATAAACGACAGGCACTGCAAAGGCCAAGACATTCAGCACTACAGGCGGCTTCCCAGGGGCTGTCAACATGAACGACGCCGCCACCTTGTCAACGCTCACCTCAACCTGGAACTTTGCGTCCGGAACAATTGTGCGCCCCTCGTACAAAGAAACCTCACAATTTCCTGCGTATATGACTTGGACCTGAAGCGGTCTAGTCGGATCGGCAGGGCCTGATCTTGGGGGTGCCGAAGGGGACGGCTCAGCTTGTCGAGGGGCAGCTGGTGGTGATATTTCTGGTGGTGTGACTTTCGAAATCTTGAATTTAGAGGGTGCCTGTGGTCTAAATTCAATCAGTCATTTGAAATTATGAATGTCGCTTTTGCACTTACCGTGATGATGCCCAAGGTCGAGCATCGAGGTTTGCCAAGCCCTGCATTTGCTCAGACTCTTCATCGGCAATCCCAGCTATATGTTTTGCCATTAGCTGCGATTTTGAATGGAATGGAGATTTTGTTTCATACTCGACCAATTCTTATTTAGATCCTGTTTGATAAGCGGATCATAGTACTTTGATACGTCGACCGATGGAGGCATAAACGAAAGGCCTTTCCCCCATCTCCGCTCATTGTTGAGCGGGAGCTCTTCTTGACGACCTCTACCCAAATCAGCCTATACTTCCGGGTTAATCACACATGATCAAAACAAGGCGAAACGAGGCCTCACCTGAATGGCTGCGATGATCTGTGCTGTCATGACGCCGCTTCTTGGTGGGCGTTGTAGGAGTAGCGAAGGTGAAGGAGCTGCTTTGGCTGCTGCGGTAGTTCTTGTGGTCTCGAAAAGATTACGAAAGAGGGAAGGAGGTTGTCTTTGTGATTGCTGTTTGTTCTTGTTAAAAGCACATTCAGCCGAACAGCTGGCAGGTGACAGCTGGCAGCCAATCATAACAGACGTGCAAACGAGCCTAAGAAGTGAAAATCTTTTACTTTTCTTCAGTATCATATTTTATATTATTGAATGTCATGCCCAAAGTATGTCTTTCATCTTCTATGCTCTGATTCCCCGGCTGTCATCTGCTATGCTATATTTCCCCAGTTGAACAAGATGATGGAGGGGCGGCCGCGCCCAGACCCTATCGTGCTGAGACGTCAATTGGAACATGTGGTTCGCAAAAATCTCTTATTGACTTAAGCAAATGTTGCATTTCGGTAAACCAAGTGCGAACACCACAAACTTTTTGCAAAAAAAATTGTACTGTAGATTTATCACAAGCGTAGCGGACATTTGGTGCGCGATCGCGCCTGGCTTTGCTCCAGTCATGGGTTGCCCCACCAACTGTAGGCACATCGCTACGCCTCACAAATGCCAATTGGGACCATGAACGACTTCATCGAGTGGACACACTTTGACGATAGGATGGCGCGAAAGGCTACCTACGGCAAGCGATCAAAGGCTTCAAAAGCCGAAAGGCTGTTTGCCGAGCTGCCTCAGAGCCCAATGCGCAAGCCTCCTGCCAGCAAATCAGCCAACCAACCAAAGGAGCCCGAGCCTGCGACCGTGAAGGACTTGACTGAGCAGCTCTCCGAAATCAGAATCCAAGACGAAAGCGACACAAAGGAAAGAAAAGAGCCGAGACCCAGAAGAAAAGCATCCAAAAAAGTCTTAAAAGAGGAGCCCCCTGTGGCTAATGAGCATGAAGACAATACACCGCAATGCAGTGACACAGAGGGCAACCTTGCTTCAGAAGATGAGCCAGAGTACGAGGAAGTCATTTATGCAGAGACTACACTCCGAATTCTGACGTGGGAAGATGTATGCCCTTACGGCGACCGCATAGAAAAGATCGCAGAGGCGTCCTATGCTGAGGTCTACCGAGTCACCAATGACCGCGGCACCAGCATTATCAAAGTCATTCGCTTGCACTCCCCAATCAAGGCACAAACAAAGATGCAGGAGCGCGCAAAGCTTGTCGACGAGGAGCCGCACAGCGAAGAGGACATCAATGGCGAGCTACAGATATCCGAGTGGCTTGCCGACATTCCCGGTTTTGTCGTCTACAAGGAGCGGTATGTCGTGCAAGGCAAGGCCACAAGACAGCTGCTGGAGACGCATCAAGTATTTCAACGACGCATGAAGCGGCAGGACCCGGGTCGCGCACAGTTCTACCCCTCTCCCAGCCGCTATCTGGACGACACGCGATTTCTTGTGGTGGAACTCGGTGACGCGGGTATTGCGCTCGAGGACTGGAAGCTAACTACGGAGAGCCAATTGTGGGACATTTTCTTTTTAGTGGCTGTTGCACTGGCTCGAGCTGAAGATATGGCCATGTTTGAGGTTCGTGATACATTATCATTGCGACGGAATCCCCGCTGTAGGAACGAGGCACTAACACCAGAACAACAGCACCGCGATCTCCATGAGGGCAATTTGTGTATACGGCAGGCTCATGAGCCACTTGAACGGCCATATCAGTCTGATAGTCGATTCTATGGCTACTCAGGCCTGGAGATTACGATATTGGACTACGGTCTGTCAAGAGCAGAGGATTTGTCTATTGACTACGCGACACCTGTGTCAAATGATCTGGAAAAGGACCTCGGCTTCTTTACGAGTACACATGCGCCACAGTGTAATGTGTACAGACAGATGAGATCATTTCTACTGCGTGCTGATCGCGTCTGCCTGCCTCCCGCGGAGCATACGACCCCGTATGCAAAGGGGGTTGACGGCCCGATATCGTGGGACGTATTTGCACCCTATTCAAACGTGCTGTGGCTAGCGTATTTGTATTCGTATCTCGTCAGCAATTTCAAAGGCGACAAGAAGGCGTTGCAAATCTTTCGTTCCACAACACAAGAACTTTGGAAATACCTGGACCCTGCCGCCCGCGATGACGTGCCATGTTTTAGCTGCGCCGCGGACGTGGTCTGCTTCGGAGTTGAGGCTGGCTGGATCGGCGAGTCGCAGCTGGCCGGGTCTGAGCATTCTATTATCGAGCGCGAAGAGAGCATCATCATGTCGCGGGATGATGAAGAAGACGAAACAGTGTCACCAAGGCGATTGCCAAGGAGAAGTCAGTACCGACAAAGTACCATAGCGTCGTGATTTACCTCAGGTACAACATATTCAGAAATGTGGAGTTTTGAGCGGAAAGCCTGTGTTGTGAAGACGCATTCGTCATTTCATAGTAGTCTTGTATATCTAGTTTAATGTACTGAAGGCAGGGTACACGATGAATACGAGAAGAGGTATCGCTCGCAGCACATCAAATCATCAAACCCTTACTGGATATGTGGATGGTAGCTGCGCACGGTCGGGCGGCTGGTACAGCACTGTCGGCGAAGGTTACAAAACACAGGAGGCGCAAATAGGATGGCACTATAAATCGCCTTTCTGGAGGTCTCAATCAAGTAACAAAGTTACGCAGCTGGAATTCTAGCAGCCATGCAACATCTGTCTCAATCATTAATAGTGCGGCGGGCGGGGTTCAGCAAACGCGCCATTATAACAGCGATGCCAAACGGAGAATCTGACACACCCAACACCGCTGATGAGCGTTTTAACTTTCTCGAAGGTCGATACAAGTGAGCATGGCATCGTTGAGATAGCTCATGAAGCGCATGGCTACGACTGTTTCTTTTTTGCAATCGGCAGCTGATCAAGGGGTCATTCTTGATGGCGTTGAGCCTAGGAGCATATCAGGGCGTGGATTGGGCATGGTGGCCACTCGCCGTATCAACGTACGAGACAAGCAGCTCACCTTTGCAATCAATCTTCTCACCATCTCACAGGAAGGAGATGTCGTCCTGACCTTTCCAACGTCGGCTGTACGAAGTCGGCACACTCTGCCGAAAGCCCTCATGGCGAGAGCACCAACCAACATGACGCTCCATGGGCTGTTCGCAGCAGACCTCTTGCTACACCCTCCCAGCTCCGGGACCTAGGGCAAGATAGTACCATCTCTAGCTAATTTCGAAAGCAGCACGCCCCTTTTCTAGCCAAAGATGTTACAGGAGCTTCTACCTCGAGAGGCGAAGAACTTGCTGCGCAAACAACAGACAACGTTTCAGTAAGACTGGCATCATGCCAAGAAGGGCTTGCCCGAACTTGCGGGACAAGAGTAGCTATATTCATGGTTCCTTGTAGGCGCGCGGTCCTTTTACTACGAGATCAAAGAAACGCTCAGCTACCCTAGTCACGATCGCCGGTGGCAGATATATTTAATCGCGCGAGTGCGGGCTGCTCGGTGGCGTTCTCGACAGAGGCTTATGAGATAACCGCGGACCGCACTTATCAAGCAAGCGAGGAAGTGTACACGTCCTACGGCACGCATTCCAATGACCTTCTACTCGCAGAGTACGGATTCGTGTTGTCGGACAATCCGTGGGATCGGCTTTGTCTAGACAAGGTACTGCTGGCCAAGTTGCCGCCGCAGCGCATGACGGCGCTGTCGGAGAGAGATTTACTGGGCGACTTTATGCTGCGGGCCGATTTGCCGCCAGGAGACAGGACCTGGGTCGCGATGCGAGGGCATGCCAGTGGTGGTGGCGTGCCGGAATGGGACGACTGGATGCATGGCAGAGAAGACGCTGATGGGACTCTGGCCGAGGCTCGCGAGATGCTGCCGGGGTTCCTCGCAGAGTTTCGCGGGGACGTTGAGGACCACCGCCGCAGGATCGCAGAGCTGCGAGACGACGCGAACGCGGCAAAGATGGACGTGTTGCAGCGATGGAATCAGCTGGACTAGCTGGCGCGGGCCAATGGCAGAGCCAAGCGGCAGTCACGGGGCAAGTACACGAATAATAAGATTCGATAGCAAACTGAGAGAAACAATGGCACGACTGACTGCTAGAAGAGGAGTTCAATCTCCGCGAAGTGGGCTGAACTCAACAGCGCAAGTGAGGTAAGTAGGTATTGGATAAACAATAGCGGAGGTTGGAATGGGACTTGTGTTATGGTGTGAGTGCTGGACAAAAAAAAGGTAAACTGCTAACATGGGCCATCGGCTGACAGTTTAGTTGCGCATATTGCCTGTCCGTTTAGCGGCCTCGGTCGACCCGCTCAAGGGGACAAGCAAAAACAGAGGCCGATCGCGAGGGGAAGAAAATTATGAAGAAAGGGAAGAAAAAAAGGAACCAGTGGAATAGATAGTCGGATCAACTTCATGTGGACAAAATTATGATAGTTCAAAATTAATTCTTCATTCCCAATTCAATATACAGGCCTCAGTCGCTGCAACCAGCCAGCTCCGTTTTGGCGGGCCGACCTGCAAAGACCTGCCGAGGCTAATAAGTAATAATTGTCTGCACCAGCCCGAAAAAGCCGTCCCCACCATGCCTCTTTTTCTGCCAACAAACAAGCCCACCAGCACATGTTCGCCGGATCAAGTGCACATGGCCGTCCCATACCACGACCTTCCGTAATAATCGGAGCCTTCTCCTCAACAAACCTGGGGTAGCTCATCTCTCCTCTTTCTTCTTTCTTCCTCTCCAATCATTTTTACATGTTCTTTTCTTTTTTCTTCTTCTGAAATATCCCTGCGCCAGTGCAGCGCCTCAATGCGTGGGATGCACATCACCGCCTGTCGGCCATAAGCTTCCCCGACCAACCAAACTCCTCAACCACCTGCCCTCGGCAGAGCGCACTATCACCGCCAACGTCGGCCACCTTTGCTTTCGCATTGAATAGCAAACCCTCAGCACCCTCAATCGTCTGCGGCGTTAGTGTACCGCGTCTAGTCGCCGAGCCAATCGCCCATCATGTCCTTTGACAGCTCCTACGCTCCGTCGCTGAGCAGCCCGACGGTGACAGCCAAGAGCAGCGACACCTTTGGACGCTCCCTTCTCTCGCCGTCCTTCTCCTCGCCCGCCGCGCAGCGCCAGACGTCCCACATTTCCAAGACATACCGGCAAGCCTCAACTCTGTTTCTGACGCGTCGTTTGCCCGAGGCCCTTAGCACACTCCTGCCGCTGATTGCGCCGCCCTCCGAGGCCGAGCCTGCGCCAGTCTCCGGCGCCTCACGCACCACGAGGGTCAAGGTATGGAGTCTTTACCTCACCACGCTCAATGCCATTGTGGAGATGGAGCCCGAGGAGGGCAAGGCGGCCTTTGGCACGCAGGAATGGAGGGCATTGTGTTCCAAGGTCCGCGAGGGCACCGTGTGGGAAGAGGTTGTTAGGAATGGGTACCATGGGTCCGAGGGTGACGTCGATTCAGAGGTTGTCATTAATCTGTGAGTTTCACCGCGCTTATACGCGTCCGCCCAGCCATTATTTGCCTGTATAGCTCGAACTAACCGAAAACCGCCCGTCGATCTACAGAGCTACTCTCTTGCTTGCTCACGCTCAGAACCAAATACTCAACCAAAAGAAGCTCGAGACATATCTCGCTACATGCAACGCGCCAAACTTGGATTTTGGAAACAGGCTCAACGGGGGTCGCTCCCCAGGGCCTCGCGTGGGTCGCTACGCCTCGCCGGCTAAGGGAACCGGCGGCACGGATACCCCGAGAGACCTAAACGCCCGGGTCAAGATTCTCGAGCTGTACACTCTGCACGTTCTGCTCCGCAACAATGAGTGGGACTACGCGCGCGAGTTTATCAGCGTCAGCGCTGTTCTCGACGACGAGAGGCGCGAAGCCTTCCTCCAGGCTCTGGAGAGTCTCCAGGAAGAGCAGCAGGAGCAGGAGCGCCAGGAGCGAGAAGAACGCCAACGGCAAGAGGACCAGCTGCGCAAAGAAATTGCAGAGGCACGTCGACTGCGTGAAGCAAGCGAAGAGCGTGAGAGACAGCGCCTCAATGAAGAAAAGACCCGCAGGGAAGCGAGCGAGACCGACTACGGCGTCGAATCGAGCCCAAGCCCTAGTCCACGACGGACTCCGAGACAATCGTCTGGTCCGACGTCTCGGCCTGCAGGTAGTAGAAGCGGCCCCGGCCAAACACCTACCCTTACCGCGCGTGCCAGCGCGGTGTTTGGCCGCATGAAGACGATGATTGAGCAAATCGCCCAGACGCTCAACAGCAACCCTGTGATTGTTCTGAGACTGCTTGGCTTTATTGTCAGCTTGCTAATCATGCTCGGCCACAAAGGTCTTCGACAGCGCCTGCAACGTATGCTCGGTGCATCTTGGGCGAAGGTCGCTGCCACGGCTGGCATGGGAACCAAGGTCAGCTACATCTAAGCTCGGCCTTTTGCGATCCATTCTCGTGCATCTACTGTATAATAACTACATATCTTGCCACTGCATCCTTTCCGGAGTTCGTCGTGGGATCATTTCTTTGTTGGAAATTTTTAACGCTTCCCTTTGTATCAATAATGACCGTACCACACTACACTGCCGAGTGCAAGGAACTGCACTCTGCAAGAAAATCAAGTTACACAGTACACCAGTATATCACATTTCCTAAAGACTATCTTGCTCTGAAACTCCTTAATTTCGCTGTGTCTATGTCGTACTTCATGCCAAAATCACAATCTTGACCTAAACGCCGCCGACTCCGGCCCATGCGAAAATTCAAACAGAAATGCATTGTAATAGCTTTTGGTCGCTGCCATTGCAGCACGAAGCGCGCCCAGACCCGGGCCGCTCCGTGGCTAATAATTCGGCGTCCGATTTGTCTTTTTCTGGTAGAATAACTGTAGAGGGAGGCAGGTTAGCGAGACTCTGGGCAAAGGGAGTGAAATGGCATAGCAAAGAAAAGACATGACGTACATCTGTCCTTGAGCTGCCCAGGTTGATGATCTTGGGGCACCCGTCACGGTCCTTTTCGAGCCGAGTGCACTCGAAGCAGTAAAAGGCGTCCGAGATCCCCTCGCCGCCGCAGACGACGCACTTGTTCTGGTAGTTGCCGAAGCTGCACTCGTCGCAGATGCGCACGAGGGTGGTCGGGCGGACGTACGAGTCGCACACGGGGCACTTGCCGTCGCACTTATCGCAGAGGCGGCCGATGGCGATGCCGGGCTGCTTACGGCACATTACAAGATCGCTGGACGGTGGTGAAGACGAGGTTAGCGATGAGCGTACGTGGGAGAGGGGAGGACGGTGGCGTGGCTTACGGATGATGGCGCGACATTTTGGGCGGCTCAAGGAAAGATTGCGATTCCTGGGTGGCTACAACGGTTGCGAATTGGTGTTCTGGCAGAGGTTATAGAGAAAAAAATGGCAGTCGCTGGGAGAAGAGAGCTCTGTCGCAAAGGTAGCTAGATGTTGCCCAAGCAGAGATGGGTGGCAAGTAATAGATTTCTCAGCCAAGGGACCTCGGCGGTTGGCCAATCATGTGGCGGGGGCGTGAGCTTTAGCCTTCTACCTACCTAGGTAGGCACCAGCCACACAGCGCCTAGCGGGTTAGCGAGCACTGTAATACAGCCTGTCTTCCAATGTGCTACAGCAGTTTGATCCTGATCGCCCACCAACGACACTTTTTCTGCCAGGTCTTCGACTACATTAGCATCAGCGCAAGCGCGGCTGGGCATACGGCATGTCGTGAGAAATTATTGATCAATGCTCTGTCTCTGAAGGACCGCGATATACCTATAATTTTCGAGAGCAGCTGCGATTTGGAGAACAATGGCGTCACCAGAGGCGTAAGTACAGTTGGTTATGCATCGCATATGAAGGGCCTGTGTTTTGACTTGACATCCATAGTATGGCAGCTGCAGAAATGCGATCCAATGCTGAGCACGTAATGGAAACTGCATCTCCGCGCGACTCACCGCCATCGAAGCGCAAGGCGTCCCCGGAACGCGATGACCGCGGCGAGACGCCGAAACGGACACGATACTACTCCGACGAGGAGACGCGAGACCGCTCAAGACGGCGATCGCGATCACTGCGGAGAGACCGCGCAGTCGTCGATGAACATCCACCGGAACGGCGTCCTCCGGTCGCGACGCAAGAGGACAAGAGGCGAGGGAAGCGTTTATTTGGCGGCCTTATGAACACGCTCAACCAGGGGCCCAGCACCATACAGCAGAAGCGCAGGCAAGAGATTGAGAAGAGGCAGAAGGAGCGCATGAAGAAGCAAGATGCGGAGGATGGGCAGCGACGGGCTGAGAGGCTCGTACAGCTACGGGCTGTACGGATCAGAGAACAAATCGTCTTCGACGAGGAAGTCGTACGTGACTGTTTGACAAGGTTTCTGCGGCTTTTCGGCTAGCTAACAAGTTTTTACTGCAGATGCGAAATCGACATGTGAAGAAGCTAGCCCTGGCGAGATATCTACAAACCAAAACCGAACCCAGAATCGTATGTTGCCGACGCGATGAGCATGCGTGCAGACCCTAAGCTAACGACTTACAAAGTACTATTTGCCCTGGCGCTGCACGGGCCACGAGCAAGATGTCATAGATGAGCAAAGGAGAAAGGCGAGGGATCTCGTGCAGCGCGAAGAGAGCGAATTCGAAAAGCGCCGAAAATGGCACATTGACCGACACGGCGCCGCCGTCAAACCCAGGCCGCAATCACCGCCTCGGGAGCAGCCACACCCACCAAGGGCGAGCCCTTCCCCGACCAACACAGCCCCCGCGGAATCACCGATGAAGGTGGATGGCGACGCGGGCGGTGGTGAGGACGAGGATACACGACCAGATGGCCACGATGATGTCGGGGACATTGTGGAACATGCTGGGGAGGACATGGTAATATACTAGTAAGACACTTGTGGCGACGTACCGTGGCACTACATCTGCACCATACTAGCAGTACAAGGAGAAAGAAGCTGGACACCAATTTCTACAATTATCCGTTGGCGTGATTGCTCCTCGTCCCGCTCCGGAGCTTTCAATTGTAGCTGGGTAAAGGGCCAATAAGCGTCTTGATAAAGTTTTATGGGCCGTCAAACGTCGCGACGATCTCTGAGCCGACGTAATCGTCGCACAGCTCCCCTCTCCGTATTGTGCAAGGCAAACCAAACAGTTGGACACGCGGAAGGGGTCGGAGAATTTGTCCGCTGGGAAATGACGGTCAAATGCCGTCGGCGCGGCATTTCGCACATACGGCTGGTGTCGTCTCATCACTTCAGATATTTGCCGAGGCCCAGCAGACAAGGGTATCCAACTTAAAAGTCCGATTCCCGTTTGCACTAATACACCCCCGCCTTGCCCATTGACTTATTCGCTACCTACGCGTATACCATTGTTGCGGGCACCCGCGTTTTAGCAAGTGCTATTCATTGGTTCCCGTCCAGCTGTATATATATCAGCATTGGTAGCTCTGATCCGTCTTTGCTTATCCCTTCGTCTCATATCTTCAATACACTCACCACAGACGCCGTCATCATGGACACGAGCAAGCTCAAGCCCAACGACCCGAGGGTCACGAGCCACACCGAGACCATTCGTGGCAAGAAATATCACTACATTGTCGGCGAGCCTCAGGGCACCAAGGTCGGCACCATGCTCTTGGTGCACGGCTTCCCGGACATGGGGTTCGGCTGGCGCGCCCAGGTCCCCTGCTTCATGTCTCGCGGCTATCAGGTTATCGTGCCGGACATGGTCGGCTACGCGCGTACCGACGCACCGGCCGACCTGAGCCACTACACCTACAAGAGCACGGCGGCCGACATGGCGGAGCTCGCGCGCAAGTTTGTCGGGCCGGACGGGCAGATTGTGCTCGGTGGGCATGACTGGGGCGGCCTCGTCGCGTGGCGCCTGGTGGACCGGTACCCGGCGCTGGTACGGCGCGCCTTTGTCGTATGCACGCCGTACATGAAGCCGAGCACGCAGTACACGCCGCTCGAGGACCTCATCAAGGCGGGCATCCTGACCAACTTTACCTACCAGCTGCAGTTTGGCGGGCCCGACGTTGAGGCGCGGGTGCAGGGCCGCGACCGCATCCGCCAGTTTTTCAACGGCATGTTTGGTGGGCAGGGCCCCAACGGCGAGCTGGGCATGCGCGTGAGCAGCGGCGTCGTCTTTGAGAACCTCGACCGGCTGGGCCCGTCGCCGCTGTTGTCGGCCGACGAGCTCGATTTTTACGCCGACGAGTACGCGCGCCAGGCGGCCCCTGAGCTGCGCGGGCCGCTCAACTGGTACCGCACGCGCAAGCTCAACTTTGAGGCTGACCGCGAGCTGGCGACCGAGGGCAGGGGCAAGGTGCCGGTGCCATCGCTATTCATCGCGGCCAGCAGAGATGCGGCGCTGCCGCCCGCCCTGTCCAGTTCCATGGACGAGCAGTTTGAAGACCTCACCAAGGCCGAGGTGAACGCTTCCCACTGGGCGCTGGTCGAGAAGGCGGATGAGGTGAATAGCATCATCAACGAGTGGCTGGAGAAGAAGGCGTCGACCAAGGCATCGCTTTGAGGGATAGCCGAGAAAATCCGAGAAAGAGGATTGGCCAAATGACTATATGAATAATAACACAAGATGATACTCTTACGTCATTAGTGAGTGGGCCGTTCAACTTGTCTTGTAAGCTCTTTGCATGTTTTATTGTAGGTGCGCTTATTAGTGAGACTAGAGTGCTTCAGACCGATGCATGGGAGCTTTCGTGTCGTAAATGACCCGCGGATTTGATACTACGCTCTTGTTCGTCGCATCACGTCCACCCCTTCTTGCCCTTGTGGAATGCAGCTCTCGAGTTTCACAGTGCGGTTATGTTATCACCAATGGCCAAGTCAGACAGCCCAAGGCGGGAACGTGGTGAAATGGTGTGGCTCAGACTCAACAGCCACCAGCGCTGGTCTGTGACATGGCTCCTGACCCTTGCTAACGACGTAGTTGTCAGATTTTTTTGGCGGCCTATGGTCCCCGAATATGCTACTAACACAATGGAATACTGCCAGTGTAAACTAATTAAGTAGGTAGTTACCCACGGCGGCAAACGTGGGCCAAAATAGAAATTATTATGAGCGGCCATGAATAGGCGGGGCAAATGATAACCTCTGCCTGGGTAGCTACTTAGTCCGTATTACAATTTACAGGCCCAACCCCTTTCAAGTGTGGCTGGTGACAATTTGTATTCTCGACAGACGTCGGTTTGTCATCTCGCCCAACACATCTTTCTTTGACAGCTGTCAACAATAATAAGGCGAAAATCCTGTCTTTGTCCTCAAGTCTTGAACCAAAATAGATTATCGCCTCCCGAGCCTGCTCCCAGTCAGCCTAGCCCTGCCTCTGAGCAATCACCACACCCAAGCTAAGCCCCGCGCTGGCGCTGGTAGGTAGCTACAAGCCACACTGCCCTAATAACTAGTCGCAAGCTCACGCAACTACGGAGGCTGTGCTTCCTAGCAACCTCAACGTCGCAGGTTGGCGATCCATACCCGCTTCATCCCATCGATTCTCTCATTTCGACATCTACCACGCGACTGAATTCTAGAAAGCTGTTACCTCCACAACCTACACGTCGCCGCTTGGCCCGCGTTGACATTCGCATGAGCTTCATTTCCAGCGCCCCGAGCTCATCACACCCGCGCTGCCCCCAGCATGGCTGGACGACCTCCTGGAGGTCCCCGTGCCGGCCAGTCGCACACCCACGACGACCTGTTGCTGGACCTTGACAATGAACAGCCCGTCTACAGTCAGGGTCAGCGCTCCACCCTTAACGATGATGACCTCTTGAGAAACTACAACCAAGCCCACGATGCTCCCAGCCGCCCCTCCGTGTCCTATGACGACTTTGTCGGCGCAACCGGCATGCACGAATCTCCTGGCCGTCAAGCCGGTGCTGGCACCGGACCACATTCTTCATCTCGCCTCGATGCCGCCGGGCCCTACATGACCCGGCAGTACAGCCAGACATCCGAACTGGGCAACTACCAGCGCTACGCCGACGACCTAGACGACTATCCCTCCGACCGCGCATCATATTACCAGAATGACGGCGCCTCGACCATAGGCGGCCCTGCAACCGCCGGCAGACAAGCTGCAAGCAACCGCAACAGCGTGCTGAGTCTTGGCGGAGGCTTCCTGGGACGCTTCCGGAATAGAATGAGCCGTGGCCAAGGCTACTCTGAGATGGATCTGCCGCTGACGGAGGGAGGCCACGATAGAGCTGACGGTGCGCCATCTTCGCAACAAAAACAAGCCGCCGCAGGCAGCGGCGGCGGCGGATTTGATCTAGGAAACTTCAAATTCGGTTTCGGTTCTCGCAAACCAGATCCTTCGACCCTCGGCCCTAGAATAATCTATCTCAACAACCCTCCCGCAAACGCCGAGAACAAGTACGTCGACAACCACATTTCCACGGCCAAGTACAACTTTGCCTCGTTTTTGCCAAAATTCCTTTTCGAGCAATTCTCCAAAGTTGCCAATGTTTTCTTCTTGTTCACTGCCGCCCTGCAGCAAATTCCCGGCCTTTCGCCCACAAATCGATACACGACCATTGCCCCTCTGCTTATCGTGCTTTTGATTTCTGCTGGTAAAGAATTGGTAGAAGACTACCGGAGAAAACAGGCCGATAATGCGCTCAACACATCGAAAGCGCAGGTTCTTCGAGGCTCCAGCTTTGCGCAAACGAAATGGATCAATGTGGCAGTCGGCGATGTCGTTCGAGTCGAATCGGAAGAGCCATTCCCTGCAGATCTAGTCCTCTTAGCCAGCTCAGAACCTGAAGGCCTCTGCTACATTGAAACTGCAAATCTCGATGGCGAAACGAATCTCAAGATCAAGCAAGGACTTCCCGAGACCTCTACTATGGTGTCCCCCAGCGAGTTGAGTCGGCTGACGGGCCGCATCAAGTCTGAACAGCCAAACAGCAGTCTGTATACATACGAGGCAACTCTAACTATGCAATCTGGTGGCGGTGAGCGCGAGCTTGCTTTGAACCCAGAACAACTCCTTCTCCGTGGTGCTACCTTGAGAAACACTCCTTGGATTCATGGTGTTGTCGTGTTCACGGGCCACGAAACGAAGCTGATGCGCAATGCTACAGCTACACCCATCAAGCGCACCAAAGTGGAGCGACAGGTCAACTCTCTTGTGCTTATCCTAGTAGGCATGCTCCTTGTCTTGAGCGCTTGCTGCACAGTTGGTGATTTGGTGACGCGCCAAGTTAGTGGCGACAACTATGGCTATCTCTACCTGGACAAAATCAATGGTGTCGGAATTGCCCTCAAGACATTTTTCAAAGACATGGTGACGTATTGGGTCCTGTTCTCTGCCCTCGTTCCCATCTCACTATTTGTCACTGTTGAACTGGTAAAATATTGGCATGCAATTCTCATCAACGACGACCTGGACATGTATTACGACAAGACCGACACCCCCGCCACTTGCCGAACGTCTAGCTTGGTTGAGGAGCTGGGTATGGTCGAGTACGTCTTTTCCGACAAGACTGGCACTCTCACTTGCAATATGATGGAGTTTAAACAGATTTCCATCGGCGGCATCATGTACTCGGACGCCGTCCCCGAAGACCGACGCGCCACATCTCCCGATGACATGGAGGGTATTCACGACTTCAAGCAACTCAGATCTAATCTGGCCGAGGGCCATTATACCGCGGAGGCAATTGACCACTTCCTCGCGCTTTTGGCCACTTGCCACACCGTGATTCCAGAGGTGGACGAAAAAGGTGGAATCAAATACCAAGCAGCCTCGCCCGATGAGGGTGCGCTGGTCGAAGGCGCAAAGATACTCGGGTACACATTCTTTGCCCGTAAGCCCAAAGCAGTCATTATTGAGGTGGGTGGACAGGAGCTGGAATACGAGCTTCTGGCCGTCTGCGAGTTCAACTCTAGCCGTAAGAGAATGTCGACAATTTATCGCTGCCCTGATGGAAAGATTCGCTGTTACTGCAAGGGTGCGGATACTGTCATCCTGGAACGCCTACACGACCAGAACCCTCATGTGGACGCCACCTTGCGCCATCTGGAGGAGTATGCTTCTGAAGGTCTACGAACACTCTGCTTAGCTATGCGCGAAATTCCAGAGCAAGAATTTCAAGAGTGGCGACGCATCTTTGAGGCCGCAGCTACAACCGTTGGCGGTAATCGAGCCGATGAGCTGGACAAGGCCGCCGAAATTATTGAGCACGATCTTACCCTGCTCGGCGCTACTGCGATTGAAGATCGTCTACAGGACGGTGTTCCCGAGACTATCCACACCCTACAAGAGGCCAACATCAAAGTTTGGGTCCTCACTGGTGATAGACAGGAAACGGCCATCAACATTGGCATGAGCTGCAAGCTTCTCAGCGAAGACATGATGCTTTTAATCGTTAATGAAGAGACGGCCGAGGGAACCCGGGATAACGTGCAAAAGAAGCTCGACGCGATTCGCACGCAAGGCGACGGGACTATCGAAATGGAGACGTTGGCCCTCGTGATCGACGGCAAGTCGCTGACGTATGCTCTCGAAAAGGACATGGAGCAGCTGTTCCTCAAGCTTGCCATAATGTGCAAGGCGGTGATTTGCTGTCGCGTGTCGCCGCTCCAAAAGGCGCTGGTGGTGAAGCTCGTGAAAAAGTACCAAAAAGGCTCGATCCTCCTCGCCATTGGCGACGGCGCCAACGACGTGTCGATGATTCAGGCCGCGCACATTGGCGTGGGCATCAGCGGCGTCGAGGGCTTGCAGGCGGCGCGCAGCGCCGACGTGGCGATTGCGCAGTTTCGGTATCTGCGCAAGCTACTGCTGGTTCACGGCGCGTGGAGCTACCAGCGCATCAGCAAGACCATTCTGTTTTCTTTCTACAAGAATATCGCTCTGTATCTGACGCAGTTTTGGTATGCCTTTCAGAATGTCTTTTCCGGCCAGGTCATTTACGAGTCGTGGACACTGTCCTTTTACAATGTCTTTTACACCGTGTTCCCGCCGCTGGCGATTGGCATCCTTGACCAGTTCATCTCGGCGCGGCTGCTCGACCGCTACCCGCAGCTGTACACAATGGGCCAGCAGAACCTGTCGTTCAAGATCAAGGTGTTTTGGCAGTGGATCGCCAACGCCGTCTACCACTCGATTGTGCTCTACGTCTTCTCGGAGCTCATATGGTACGACGACCTGGTTCAGGGCGACGGCAAGACGGCAGGCCACTGGGTCTGGGGCACGGCGCTCTACGGCGCCGTGCTGCTCACGGTACTCGGCAAGGCGGCGCTCGTCACCAACAATTGGACAAAGTACCACGTCATGGCCATTCCCGGCAGCATGGCCGTGTGGTACGTCTTCATCGCCGCCTACGGCACCGTCGCGCCCATGATTCCCATCTCGGTCGAGTACCACGGTGTTGTCCCGCGGCTCTACTCCAGTCCCATCTTTTGGCTCCAGACGATTGCGCTGGCGGGCCTCTGCCTGCTCCGCGACTTTGCGTGGAAGTATGCCAAGCGCATGTACCGACCACAAACCTACCACCACATTCAAGAGATTCAAAAGTACAATATCCAAGATTACCGACCAAGGTTCGTCAACCTCTCTCTGTCCCTTTCTCTCTCTCTCTCTCTCCCGCACCTCCTATCCAGAGACGGGCCATTGCTAACCCCGTGAAACAGGATGGAACAGTTCCAAAAGGCCATTCGCAAGGTCCGCCAGGTGCAACGCATGCGGAAACAGCGCGGCTACGCCTTTTCCCAGGCCGACGAGAGCCAGACGCGCGTGCTGCAGGCCTACGACACCACCAAGAACCGTGGACGGTACGGTGAAATGGCCAGCTCGCGTCCGCAATAGCACAACGTGTTTCCCGGGAGGCGCAACAGGGAGGAGTGTTGGGTGCAACATGACGGATTATGCATTGTGTAGTATTTTATCGAATTCACAGAAAAAAGCAGCAAGGGGTATTTTACTTTTTTTTCTTCTGAAACCCTGTTGTAGCATTTTTTTTCATTTTGTTTTCTTCTTCTTCTTTCATGTCTTATTGCTAGTAGTAGGGAGGAGGGGTTTTACACAGCAAAAGTGGAGGGCGTACGCTTTTTTTTGTTCGTCTATTCTTTTTCACTTTATTCTTTATGCATGGCATGTCATGCAAACTGACTTGTCATCCTTTCTTCCTCTGTCTCCATGTTTTACATCTCTTCATCAGCAACGGCCGTTTGGCATTGCACGATATTTCATTGAGTAAATATATTCACATCCACCTCCACGAAATCGAGCTAAGAGAGGACGCCACTCTGGTCATCACATGGAACAAGGCACTGGCATCGAGATTGAATCATGTTAATTCAACTGTCGAGTGCTGAGCAGAAGCGAATTTGTATCATCTATATAGAGAGAAGACGACATTTGCGAACCGAGCCGTCGTCCTTGTTCCCTTGAAACTACCAAAAAACGCTCCATCTCTGCAGCCCTTGTTTCGAGTTGCGAAGAGAAATCGCAATAGACAATTCTGCCGATTGCATCTTTGTGCGATGCGACAGAGGCTTGTCTGGTTTGTAAAAATATAAATAATATATCATGTAATCAAAACGCCTTCATGTGTTGGTGAAATATCCCTTCATTTCCCACTTTTTTTTATGACTCCAATTTCCGTCGTGTTTTCCCGACTATGCCTGTCTGTACATGAGGACTTGCCAAGAAAATAATGAAAACATTGAGCAAACGCCGATTGTAAAAGAATCAAAAGAAAGAAGACAGGTTAAAATATGTTCGTTGAATGCTTATCGTAAAATGCGTGAGTCCGTAATATGGAACATGTTGAGATGAGCGAGAGTCAAGACGGCTTTGAATGCTGTCCGGCTTGTCCGCAGCTACTGGTGAGACAACCACCTTTTTATGCTTCACACGAAGCGGTGTGGTGGTACCCTGCTCATCGGCCAATAATGGGAGTGACGAGTTCGCTGCTTTTCGGGCGGGATGACCTCGATGGAAGCGGGCGGTCGGTTGAGACGTGGTAGGTATGGCCACCTTCCATGCCAAGCATGTGCTGGCGGGCGTACGACGAGCTGGGGCTCGTGGCAGCGCTCCTTCCAAAGGGCCAGAATCCACCCGCGCTGCTTGTTGGTGATGGTGGGCTTGGAGGGTGGATCGCCGTCAGCGAACGGAGTGCGGAGAGGGCGGACTCGGGCTTGGATCCGTAGTAGGTGCCGGGAGTTGCGGGAGGTGACGTCGCTAGGAGCATGGAGCCAGGTCTGGAGGGTGAAGCCTGGGGAACGATATCCCTGCCCTCGGAGTCGGAAGCGTAGTACGATTGACGACGGGCAAGGCTGTAGTCGTTGCTGCCGCTGTAGGAGCTGTACGAGGCAGAGTGCGACGAGGACTGGTCGGATCGACGGCAGCTATGTACAACAAGTTAGCAGATGAAAAGATGGCAATTGACGGCTGCGTATTGCCATTGGATGTCATTACCTTTCAGAGCAGTAGAGAAAGTTGTCGCTGGCGGGAAGGAATTGCTTCTCGCAAGACATGCTGTGAAGATGGTATTAGCGGGGCACTTGGTGGGGTGATGGCGCCGGGCATCTTTGCGGCATTGGCGGTAAGAAAACATACCAGAATTGCGGAAAGCTCTCATCTTCAGAAGACGATTCGTAGCGTGGAGTCCTCGAGGAGCGTTGGATCGCTGTGGGAGTGTAGCGACGCGACATGGTAGGGCGAACCTGTCTTGACGAGTCGGACTTGCGCGTGTCGGCACCACCAAGGCCGTGGCCTGACTTGCGTCTCTGGTGAGGCATGGTGATGTGGTTGGAAGAGGAGAGGAATTGATGAAGAAGAGAAGAAAATCGGAGCTGCAGCGAGTGTTGCTAGGCAAGCTCAATCGAGCAAGCGTGAACAAAATAGACGGGTCGACGACGTTTGTTGTTGGGAGGTGCAGCAGCACGCCACCGCTATTGACAAGGCCGAGTGTAATAGTAAAGTCGGTGCAAGATTATCGGGGTCGGGCAATGGTAGATTGGGCCGTAGTACAGGAACAAGACGACTAATCGAACGATGTCGAGGGTTGGGTGCGGGCTTGTTATGCAGGGTGCATATGTGTTGGAGAAGCGCGAGAGGAGTTGCAGAGAAATGAAGAAGGAAATAATAGCAGGAGGCCCGACTTTATTACAGGATATGACTCTTTTTGTCTTGTTCTGTCGCAATGGCCCGTAGCTCGGCGTTCCGCTTGGCCCGTACTATTTAAGTACTCAAGTACCGTACCAGTGTGTTGACGGGGTCGAGGAGTGGACCAGAGATCGGTAGTCAGCGCACAGAGCCGGTCTCCAAATCAGTCGAGAAGTCTAAATAAATAATAAATAAAATGCGTGAGCCGGTGACTAATCTTGCTCGTGGCCAAGCAGGCGGTGGTGGACAGGTGGTGGATCTGGCTCCGAATCGGCGGGTTGCAAGGGAGGTACAATAGACCAGGGCCGAGAATTTGCTCGAGGCAGTTCTGAGTTATGGGTACGGAGTATTCGTATGTGTAAGGAGAGTGATGCTTGCAGATTGTTGTCTGAGATGAGGAGGGACGGCTGGTTATTAAAAAAAAGAAAAGGATCCGACGACAGTGAGGCCTGTGTTTCGAGCAGGGGTTTGATTGTATATCAGTACTAGTAGTCTTTAGGCTTCCCTCGAATGAGTTTTCTTGCAGCTGCCCTTTTCTCTAAATAGCCAGCAGCGAAGAATTGGCACACGCCCCCTTGGACTTGCGCAAGCCTGGCGTGTGACTCGACCCGGTGTCGTGATTGACTGGACGACTTTGCAAATCGGCTGCGAGTGGAGACTTGCTGCGCCTACATGGGCTGCAAAGGGCATAAAAAATGTCTATTTTTCCCCCCCTCTCTCTCTCTCTCTCTTGTCCCCTGGGGGCTGAGTGGGACGTAGCGGACCAAAGGCGTCCTTGGTACGTTCTTGGTGCCAGAAGGGGGTGCCCGTGTGGCATTGGTTGACGGACGGAGGCGGGCAGTAATATTCGTACTGGTCACTGTGACACGCACAGTTCTTTCGCAGTTACCGGCTATGAAAGTGGATAGTACTGAAGTGTGGCCGGGAGTGTGCGTGTGCGCTGCTGGTCTGGTGCCACAGCGGCGCTTGCGTGTCCGAGCCAGCCCACAAGGTCCTTGTGTCTTGGTCGAGTCGTGGACAGACAACCTGGATAGCCACTCTGTGACCTCTGTGACTTGTGTCCGTCTCTTGTTTATTGATGTCTTGTGGGGCAAGAGAGCCACGGCGCGACGGCTTGGGTGCTTCTCGGTCACTATGTGTCGTCTTGCGAGCTTGGCCGACCGAGCTGGACTGGTATGGGAACGGCGTGTTTGGGCGTCAAGGGGTGAAGGAGTAATACGAATTAGGCCGTCGTCTATTTAGAATGGGTTCATCAATCAGCTCTGCGTCAAGGGTGTCTTGTCTTTTCCACCCACGGCCAGGATATCGCCTGCTAGATTGTGCAAGCAGTGTTTCTCTCCCCGCAACGCTAAAGGGAGTCTTGTAGTGGCGGTGGGGGATTGAGGAGTGGCAATTCAAACGAAAAAGGGCCATGTAGCCTGTCCACCCGTCAATCGTGCAGCAACTGATGAAACTTGTACAGCTATGGTAAAATCAGCCAAGGCCAGACAAAGACGACGCTTCCGCTGATGCAAGAGGCGGGGGTATGATGTGCTGCGCTTCTATCTCGCCAAATTCCGGGGGTGGGTTGCGTGAGCCACTGGCGAGCCCACGACAAGTTTGCCCTCCCTGCTCTCGATGATACTTGCCAAGGCCCAGGAAAATGGATCAGCTGGACTGTCATGGCAATTATAGGTGCCAAATCGATTATGGCCCAAACAAGAATGCTGATGGCGACGTAGTATCAAAGCATGTCTGTGCAGATAACTAACGTGGTACCGGTAGAGGAGTTGTTTGTTGCCGGTTGCCGGTTGTCTGTTGCCCGCTGGGCATTGATGTGAGCACTGACTGGACAAGATGCACATCAGATACTCGTGCACCTTGGCCTTGACACTCGACCTGAAAATCATTCCGACGCCAATACTTTGACTATCTTATTATTCTCTATCTTGCCACGCGATATGCTTCAGCCCTCATGCTAGCTTGATAAGGCTGGCCGGCACATGACCAGCGTTATCTACCCCGGCATCGCTATCAGGACAAGTGCATCGTGCTGCGAGATGCCCATGCGCTGTGCAGTTATCATAATGAGCAGCCGTTCAAGGCCATGATACGGTTCTTTCCGCTGTACTCGAGCCACAATGTCCATTACCAGTCCGGGGCAGCCTGATACCACGGCCGGCAGTCTTTTGAGTCTATGGAATGGAAAGGCCAGCAACAGAACCTCGGGTGACTGTTATTATTTCCGAATCATGTGGCCAGCATGTAAGCGGTTGGATAATTCAGTCTTGGTACGCGCCATGGCAGACCGTTTCTAGTAATCCGATGGGAGATGAGGGAGCAGCTTCGCTAGGCTCAAGTTAGTAGGCTCGGACATGAACTGTCAATAGCCTCTCTCAACGTGGACTGCTCCGTACTCCGCACGCACGTTGTGTCTCACTTTGCCCTTTCACTGGACCCCTACCCCATTCTCGAAAGCAGCATAGAAAACTCGGCAACTACTTGTGAGTCAAGCACATATTTTCGGGGCCAAGAGAGACGGCAAGCTGCAAGCCAACATTCGTACAGGCACGCATCAGCATACGAATACTGGCAAAATGTGCTCCCGAGTTGGAAAGCTGCAAGTCTAAATACGGGCTCCGCACGGGTTCTGGGCTGGGCTGGGGCGTGGCTGGCAAGAGACAAACTCCCCGCATCTGAAAGCAAGCCAGCAAGCAAGCCAGCAAGCAAGCCAAGCTCAAGTGCAGGTGACACTGGCTGAAAAGAGGCAAGATGGGCCATGATGGCGTCCTCGACCAGCAATACCCGCCCTAGCTGCCGCATGGCGCTATTCAAACGGTGAGGTCACCACCATGTAGGTACCCAGCTTGCCAGCGCCTCGGCTCGGTGCTGTTGGACAAGCCGTCGCAGGCTCCGACTTCCGTGACAGCAACAGTATCAGTTGCCGGTTTCCAAGGGACTGACTGAGTGGCTGCATCACCCTGACGGAGATGCTCGGGCCAAGGGTCGTGCCTCTGCCGACTCTACGCAAGACTCTTGCGTTTGGCCTTGGTCGATTGCGAAAAAAAAAAAAAAAACGTCGCCTTTGTGGATAACAAATCGCGTTATGCGAGGCACAGTAAGAGCAAATAGTGTCATGACCCAGACAAGTGGTGTAAACGGGGGCGAATTCGTCTGCCAACGGCCCGCAACTGATGCTGCCACGCCATGCGCCCCAATTGTGCCCAGAGCAACCCGGTCCTTTCTCGTTGGGCGAGGAATATCAAAGGGATACTTGCTCCTTCAATGTAACGAGATTCGAATTTCCGACCTCGCCAGCAATTTGCACTCTCCATCGAAAAGCCGGTGAGAAACCATCCGGGTCGGCGGGAAGAATGGTAAATGGTTCCGAGGAACGCACAATCAATCGGCAGCCAAGCAACAAGTTGCTCTCCACAAGGCGGAGCTTATTATTATTACTCGGTACTGGCAGTCTGCCCATGCAGGCCTTGCAGGCCATGCAGGCCATGCTATGCATTCCATTAGCTGCACCGTCCAGTATCGCCTGTGGCTATGTCGGAAACTTTTCCAACTGGGGCCTGCCGTCAGACCTGACCTGCTGACGGAAGACATGCACAGCATCAGCGCTGATTCAGACCAGGCAAACGAAGACGAGGAACCTCCTCTAAATATCCTCCGATGGCCCAAAATCTCACATAGCCTGACAACGATAACGGGTCTTTCTTGTTCAACGGTCTTGACCGTCAGGCACCGTCGAGCTAGCATCAGCAGCTGCGAGCACCCTAGCCGTGTCGAGACCTGATTATGGGCCACCGCCGTCGCAGGCCTATGCAAAGCGCGAGTCGCAAAATGGAACCGGGTTTCCAAAGTATCATCGCGATCCAACGGAACCATCTGGCAGCAGTGTCTTGCGCTCCGTGTTGTGGTAGCCCTGAGACGCACAATCCCGGCAAGTCAAGACGATGGAGACGAATTGGAGCAAAAATCAACCACGCACCGCTCTGTTTAATCGTCGTTTCGCGATCCAGCTCCACGCCCCGTGGCTAGATCCCGACCATCATGGGCCTCGAGAAGTTTTTTTTTTTTTTTTTTTTTTTTCCCAGCCTGCGATTCTTTGCAGCCCACCTCCCGCCCTTGTGTAGCCGTCCATGTGCACCTGAAGCCGCTCTGATGCGACGCCCACCAGGCCGATTCTGTGGAAATGGGGGCGTGTCATAGTGCAGTAGCCAGTCCACGCTGCACGTTTTTGCCAACGATGGCTTCCTTTGAGCCCACAGTGGACATTGGGACATGACCATGGAGAAATCGGTGCGCAGAGTCGAACCGCGTGGGCGATGAAAAATTTTCCCAGTGCACGAATCGTTTCCAGGGCAGGCCACATGCCAAAATCACAACAAGGCAATTTTATTCGAAAATGCCAAAATTCAAATGCAAAGGCGCTAATACTTTGACTTTTTCCAAGGATGCGGCACAAGATGAAGTCCATTTGTGTATCTTACGGTATACGAAATAGTGCCTAAGTTTGTTGGGCGCCAGGTTCTATTGTTTTCCTTCTCCGATGGCATGCTGTTGCATAGATCTATACCTTTCGATGACAAGCTGTTACACAGATCTATACACAAGTATATACTGGTTGTCCAAGTCACCACGAAAGTCTCCCACTTGGACCATGGGTGCGGTCTCTTTGGGCACATGAGTTGCCTTGTACAACACAGATGCGTTGGTTTTTTCTTTCTTCCTCTTTTGCTAGCACAGAGCGCTTCGAGCGCATCAGTTTTACTTTAAATTCTGCGCGCAGGCTGGTGTCTGGTGTTCTCGATGGCGTCATTTACTCTGCGAATGAGACGCCCTTGACGCGCAGAAATACCGTAACCGATTAAATCGCGTCATTCCTAGGCGTGCACCGCAATTCTGATTCAATGACGCGTGTCGACCTTTTCACTATAGCCTTTGCCACAATCCCGATCAGTTCAGCACAAAATTGCTTGCTGGCTTCTTTGCCGTTTGGCGTATGTAAAAGCGGCAAAAACGCAATCTCGCCTTCTGCGCTTGACTGTGCGCCCAAGAAATTATTGATAGTAACGGAGCCGGTTTCACAAAACTGTATCCTCTGCCATAGTGGTCTGAACAGATGGCAATGGAAGCAACAACTTGGTCACGTTCAAGGGTTCGCCTCTCATACAAAACCAATGCATGTCACGAATGACTGGCATTATGTTGGCCTGACACCCGGATCTGCAGCCGACGGGGCCGATCTCCGCCCGTCAGTGCAACGACATGGCCAACAGAAAAATTTTGGAATTATTACCAAATGCTCGTACGTGATTCATATTACTAGATATTACACTTTTCGTCTTGGTACATTGCTGTATTACCATCCTATGTGCTAAGCTGTTGCCTACGTGCATCATTATGCCAGCATCTGGCAATCACATGCACCATTGCAACACCGGGTAGAGCTGGGCGGCTTCGGAAATTGCGCTCAGTGTTGTGATTTGTCCCGATTCATGCTGTAACACCAGCTTGTGCGATTCATTGAAATTCTGCAACCCGCTCAATCCGGCCTTTTCATAGGGCATCGCTCGTGTGAAGCTGACGCACCGTTGCCACATTTCTGTTTAACATGTCCACATTTTCTCCATCGCAGAAACGGTTAGAAATAAGTAGAGAAACATGCTTGAAACGGTGACAATGTCTTGTGCAGATCCCAGATTCTAGACTATGCATCGACCAACTTGTTTAATGCGACATGCCTTGCCCGCTACGTCACAGCCCCGAGGAGCCAAGCAACCAAGCTGAAAAGAAACAGAGATTTCATGTCAAAAGTGTCAAATAGCTCAAAAACAATACAAAACACGCCACCGCCAAGTTTGGACAGACAAGATGCCGCATTATAGGACGCAATATCCCTCATACTCCCTGCGGCGGCTGCCGAATCGAGAAACGGCTGTGCGTAGATGCAACCTTGCCATGACTGGCAGAAAACTTCTCCAATCGGGATGACGCGCGACGCTGCATATGTCTGCAGCACTTTTTTTGCTGTTGCTCCCTTGGTCTAGAGGCGTCCCCAACACTCGCACAGGCTCTATAGGCCGCGCAGGACGACGGAACGGGAATCGAGGCAGTCCATGCAGGGCTCGTCGACAACGTAGTCGCGGACGAGGTACCGGGGCACCGAGGAGCCGCAAAATACGGCGGCACCGGACCGCCCCTGGCGGGCACCGCACTTGTAGGGCTCGTTATTGAACTGGTGCCCGCAGACGGCGTACAAGTTGTACCAGCCGCAAGGGCAGCGACCCGGGTTGCAGGGGCTGTACTTCAAAACGCTCTGTACCACCGAGGGCAGTTCTTCGGGACCAATAAGCCGGCGCCGGGCAGCGCCGTCCGCAGAGGCGAGCGGGGAGGGAGCGGCGCTGCGGCGCGAGTGCTGCTCAGCGGGTGGCTCGACGGGGAACTCGGTCAAGTCCTGGCCATCGGAGCTTTCTCTCTTGATGCGTTGCTGGCTGGCAGGCTGTTCTACCTTTGGAGTACTGGTGATGCGGCTTCCAGACGACTCCTCTTGATGTATAAAGGTGCCGTCCTCTCGCTTCACGGTCGATGTGATGGTACTGGTTTGTAGTTCTTCCTGTTCAATGCTCTCCGCAACGTTGCACCCAAGACATGAGCTGGAAAGACTTGTACTTGAAGATAGTTCTGGTGCATCGCCGTTGCTATTGCAAGTTTTACTGGTGCATTGTCGTTTCACCGTGGGCGCCGGCTGATCTCCTTCTACGTCACTCGCTGCTTCCTTGCGCTTGACCGCCAAAGTCATCTTTGGCGGTGGTAACATAAATAGAACATCAAGTCGAACGGGGTTCAACTTGAACGAGGAGAAAGTTTGATGCAAGTCAACCTTGAAAAGTAGAAACCGGCTTCGGTGCGTGAGAAATGATTCACGTTGGGGTCGGTCGCACAAGGCAGCAGCAAGGCGGCCATGTCAGGTCATACCTAAAGCACCCGCCAAAATATTACACGTCGGTACACAAGATCTCAGACTCGAGCATAGTCAATATCAGCATTATGAGAATGATTTGGACTGTCAACGCGAAAAGTTCAAGGGACGCCACCAACGGCAGCTGCTTCACGCCCACGCTCAGGCGATGCTGTTTTAACTCTGCGAATATCAAAAGAATGCCACGTAAATACAGTTTTCCCGTTTCCCCCTAGATCTCCATCAACAAACTACTTCGCTGCAGAAGTTTGACTCGATAATGTACAAAGAAATCAAGAATTCCATAATCTGCAGAAAACCAAAAGTTTCATCTACTCTGCAATATCGTGATAATCGAGAACAACGCACTCTTCAATCGACAACGCCTTAACACCTTGGGTCTTCAACGTCTCACTGTACTTCGGTGTGCCCTTCAAGACATCAATACATGCCTCTCGAAGAGCCTCACAGGCGGACTCTGATTCTTTCAGCAGGGTCCGTACCGCCCCCAACTCTGCCAGGAGTTTCGCGAATGCCTCGCACGCCTGCTTTACAGCGGTGTTCGAAGTCTTTCGACCGATACTGCTCAAAGATATCGAGCGGAGCGACTCAGGCGCAAGTTTCTCGTGTTCATTGAGGCCAGTCAACAGTTGAAAGAGTAACTGACGGCTAACCGCCGTTTCCGGCTGAGTCGCGAGCAAGATGGAACAGTTTTGCAAGCATGCTGTCGCGTCTTGGACAACATCTAGGCTCTTTTCCCAGGCACTGCTCGCATGAATACGGCGAATCCATTCTGAAATAACGACAAGCGAACCACTTCGGGACGCTGCTCTGAGAGCCAGACCCTGTAAGCGGTGATCGGGCTCCATGCCATCCTTGGACAGCCTCTCCAGCAAGCTGCCAACTAGCGCGAGACAATTTGTGAACTGATTTTGGTGCGCGTTTTCCAAGTCCAAGATTTCAATGCAGCGTTTCCGAATCTTGCCCGCGACATCGGCGGCAGTATCAGCCTCCCTACTGGTAGGGTTGAAGTGTGCTTTGAAACTTGCAAAAGTCCAGATATTCTGACGTAGTAGGCGTCGTATGCCGACAATTGAGGACTGTGCCTCTAGGGCCTCTACAAGTTCGGTAGAGCTCAGCGTTGCTTCGTTCATGTTTCCCTTCGCTTTGTCGGTACTGTAGCGCCGCAAGAGCATCCATTCCAACAAGAGCGTGCTTGAGACGTTTACATGACTCGGTATGCCATTTTCACGACGCAACATATCAATCAAATGGGAGCCTTCGAGGGTGTCGGGACACTGATGCTCCGTGTTAAAGGCACTGTCACTGTTCAGTGGTCCGTGGAGCGCAGCAGACAGGATATCGTGAGAGGTCAGTTTCCAGATGTTCAATGAGTTGCCAGCAACGTCTCGCGATCGTTTGCGCAACTCAATCAACTTTGCCTCCAAAACATCGAGCGTCAGTTTAACTTCTTCTCGTTTCGGATTGATGCGCCATCTGGCGAATTGCAGCTCCTCGTCCTTGTCGTCAAAGGTGCGCACACTGCGAGTTCCGTCGGCATCCAGGTCCAGTAGCAGGTTGGGCATCTCGAAGAATTGCTCGCTGCTTGGAACCACATCCGGGTCTTGAACAGGCCGACGCTTGGCTATTGTGTAGTAGACATCCTTGTTCTTGTCCACTCTGCGCTCAAATGTCCTGAAGCGCCGCTGCGTCGCGACACGATGTGGTCTCGTGCTCGTGGGCCGCCATGCCCGCTGGGCAATCAGGCTCATTGTGAGAGGTTGCCCAGACCAGATAAACGTAGCGATGTTGGTGCGGATTTCACTCGCACGCTCCCAATGTGTAGCTGGGAGTCTTCACGGAGTCCCTGCTGGCCGTAGCAGAATATATCGAGCGTGTTCTCGCAAACAGAGCTTCGTCTGAACAGTCTGGGGAAAGCGGGACAAGCTGAGCTGTTAAGCAGGGGCAGCAGTTCCCTAGCGGGCTCCAGCGGGCTTCAGGGAAGGTCCACCCCCATCTTTTGCAAATCTAGCGCATCGCTTGGGGGCCCGGGCGCTGACAGGCCGGTAATCAGCGCTGTGGGATTAGCCAGTCAGTTTTTTCGGAAGCGCAGCCACTATTTCTCCGAAGCCGCTCCAAGTTTGGTGGTGTCATACCCAATCCAGCTTCAGTGGTGCGGTGGGCATTCGCCTGCATCACAACGAGGAGATAATGTAGCTCAGATGTGGTCGAGAGGAAGTTATGGGAAGCAAGACAAAAAGCGGCAGAGAGGTATTACTCAATTCTATATGCGTGACATATTTAAATTGATGCGATATACCTATTATTCCTGGCCGCCGCCGCCATCGCCGCCACCACTATCATCACTACCGCTATTGCCACAAAACCTTTTCTTCTGTTTTGCTTAGGAGAGGAAGAAAAGAAGAAGAATAAAATAGAAGAGAAAGAAGAGAAAGAAGAGAAAGAAGGGAAAGAAGAGAAATATCTAAGAGAAAAGAGAAATATAAAGTAAAGAAGAAAGGAAAAGAAAGGAAAAGGAATTCTTTTCCTTCTTCTCCTTCCTTAAACAAATTACCCCACTTTTACCTACTAGAACTTCCTCCAACCACGTCTGAGCCAGGTGCTTTATCACAACCACACATTTGCGACATATCTGCTCCTCTCGATCTAATTCTGTTGTAGCCACCAGCTGCATCGCCAAAGGCAGCCTGTGATTGACCTAAATCAATGTTAGACCCACTTT
>JAPFSE010000470.1:0-42182 GCA_030777785.1 Beauveria caledonica | reverse complement strand
CGGACTTTTCATCCTTGCTTGCCAACTTGCCCAACGCCCTGCGGTTCAGCTCTCCGGTGGACTGGCCTCTAGATTTTTCGGGTAATATCTTTATCAAAGGGGAATTATTATACCTCTGATTTGGATATGGCCACATTCCAGATAAGCTCTACCTTGCTTTTATCGATGGCTTGTTACATCCGGTCCCCGCCCATCTCCAATTTGAGGCTGGCTGGCTGGCTGGCTGTCCTGACAGCATGGAACCAAGGGGGTGTTTTTTGACTGCCTTGTCGTGTCACATGTCTTTGTGCATGGAGATTGAGAGGCCTGGATTCATGAATCACTTGACCTTGCACGGCTGACAGCCCGAGGGGGGAGGTGTCACCGGACTGGCTTGGCTTGCGAAGAAAGAGAGTGTGTGTGCAAGAATATGCCATGGTAATCAAATGAAACAGCCAAGTAGAGGTAGAATGGAATATGAAGGGCTGGGCTATAGATATGTGCATCACTAGCGAGTAAGATGAGGCATGATTGGGTTGAAAACAAGTCAAGCAAAGCCACGCGGATCGCGTGGGCTTGTGCGGCGCTGGTTCGGCTCTGTTCGACCTTGTCGGCAACGGTGGCTTTGATCCCGACTTGTTCTGGTTACGATAACGTCTCCTCTCCAGCAAGACAGAAACGGAAGAAGCCGAATCTCACATCGTGCGCACACCCAACCAACCACTTTGCAGCCTTCCGAGTATCCAATCGTCATGTCATGCGCATGTCGGAGTTTCCAGCACTTTTGACCCGTGTGTCTGCATTCATAACATCAGCCAACGCAGCTTGTGAAATACCAGCCTCCTGTTGCCCAGCGTTCTTCCTTCCTCATCAGCGGCCTTTTGCTTCTCCTATACGAGTCCGCTTTTGAATCGACCAAAAGACGCTGCGTGGGCGTGCCGTTTGCCAAAGTGTTTCTTCTCCTTCTGTTGCGTCAACGTATATCGGAGCCGAAGAAAAAAAAAACTCGTATTCTTCGTCTCGCTAGAGCTGTGTAACCGATGCGCCCGAGCGGTGTACGGAGCGAAGCGAGGGACACGGACGAGGGACGAGTGTTGCAAGCAGCAACGATGCCATTATCAAAGGTTTGGTGTGTGTACTGTAATGACAGCATCATGCAAAAGGGGAAAAGGATCTGGCTAGACAGGCACAGATGCGGCAATAGCTGCCACAAGTGGGCACCTATTCTACGAATGGCAGAAGCTGTGCGATTCTGTTCCGCTTGGGAATATACGATGGCGTAGTCGAGAGTGGCCATGGCGAATAAAGGGCATTGCAAATCATTAGCCTTACTACCACGGTAAAGTACGTACTCCAACTTCCGGTATATCTAACTAGTCATCAGCGGGCAGGAGAGATGTTGGATGATGTAAGAATAGCAAGTCAGACTCTGATATGCCAGCTTATACTATGGGGGAACATGGACGGACCTCCAGTCTTGATATAGTACGGTTGGTTTGGTCTCTGCGGCATATAGGTGCCGACTCACACATGTGAGGCACAAAATCTTCATAACCTCTTAATACTCAAGTGCTGTGACAGCGCCCAACTTTTGTCCAGCAGTGGTCACGCTCCGCCTCACGTCTGTCACCAAGGTCTTGAGTTTTGGATATGGTCGTATTCGTCCACGCAGCGACCTCTTTCTGTTCGCCTCCTCCTTCTCTTACAGCCCTGTTGAACGCGCAGACTGCAAAACGGTGTCTTGGTGCTAATTGTATGCCGCTGGCTCTTTTCTACCCCTTCACAACATTCCTCATCATGGTGATCAGAGGTCTGCCTCCCACATGTAGTCATTACGCCCCGTAGACCTGTTTTTCCTTGTTCTTTCTTCCTCTCGGGATCCTGTCACGGATCCTCCATACTCGGACGCTGCACAAGTGTTTCGCCATCAAAGCCAAACCCCCGCTCTTCCATCTCGCGGCTCATTGTCTGCCCAATAGAGTCGTGCCATCATGTAGACGATGCTTTTCGGATGTTAGTGCCGTGTACATACATACACATACATGCCACGCCCCCGTCTTTGTGGTGCCAGATGGTAACCGCATTCGTCCCCAGAAAGCGCAAACCGATTCCGCTTCTCCTGTTCCAACTGCGCGGAACCGGCTTCTCGGATCCGTATGCGCTCGCGGGGCCCGGGCCGCGTCATGCGGGTCGCGGATCCCTCTACACTGCGCATCTCCTTGAGCCACCTCGCTGTCAGACGACGGTCGGACAAACGTTGCATCGTTCTGCCTTGATGGGAGCAAAGGCCTTGAGCGGGCTGGGGACGAACTTTGATTCCGTAACCGTAGCAAGGGAATTTTAGGCGAGAACTTTCCGGTATCGAGAGTGCGCAGAGATCCAAGACGGAATCTTGAGCCACCATCGAGATTCAATCTCGATGGTGCCCACGATTTCCGGGCAGAATGAGAAAATTGTTTCCGCTTCCGTGGACATTTTCTGGAGCAACTCGCTGTATAAGCCGAGGTAGATGTCATTTCAATTCGTTCAAACTCGCGCGAAATATGAGTCTTCTTGAATTGCAGACGTCTTTAACCCACAGCAAATACCTCAATCATGTCCATTGTCAACAGTTGGCGGCGAACGTAGTCCGTAGAGTGTCTCGCTTTTTTCTACGTTTTGCGCTCGGTAGTTGTTGTAAGTGGCTGGGGTTCGTCACAGCGTGGCCATTGAAACATTGCGTTTCCAGTTCTCTGTCTTGGAAACATGTAATCTATAGATTACGGAACATGGCACGGCTTTTTGCCGAAAAAAAAAGTAAATACTTGTGAGTCTTTATTCCTCCCGAAATGAAGAGGTTTCACAGGGGGGGCCAACACCACCCGGCGAGACAAGGCTGAAGAGATACACCGAGAAAAAGACGAGACATGGCACAACGGTTGACCGGACATCTTGTTTCGCGCCCCGAAGATGAGTTGGGGGTCAAAACTCGGATAAGCTTGTGGCAGATGCCGTTGTGAGAGATCGCCCACTGAGACTTAGTCATTATTTTCTTCTTCGTAAACGGAAACTTGGCCGAATTGCCGCGATATGGCTGGGAGATTATCCTCTGCCGCTTGTTTCATCCCACGTCCAACGAACGAGCTTGGAGGAGTTGATCTGCCAGACGTTTGGCTGCCAGCACGCAGGCAATGAGGAAAAGGACAGGGTAATCGCAGCCATGATGCATTCGTCACCTCGGGAGAGCAACTGGCAACCCCCCACCCTCCAAATCTCATCCTTCCCAGAATAAATTGGTAGGTGACTGCCTGGAAATCCAGTGGCAGCATCTACTCCGTACATGGGAAGGGTGGTGGGCATGAAACGTCGCACAAGATTTCTCGGCCTACCATCTAGATCAGATATACAGACCGTCCGATCAGGCTCGTTGTTGCGTCCTTGTTTAGTGCCTACGCTTTTACTCCCCCTTCAAGGTACCGATAATAGTCGCACGAGCATCAAGCCGTGCAAGGGGGTAAATGTGCTACCCCATCACATTGTCCCCTTGACTCTTGTGGTTGGTCTGCTTCGGCCCCCAACACTTTTCTGTGACCTCGTTTGATTCACGATGCATCGTGGACAGCCAGCAACGAGGGTGTCTGTGTCCATCGTGCCACCGGACAAGACTGCGTAGTGTCAGATCGAAAGAGATAAGCGCTCGATTCGTTGTGGTGCAACAGCAGCATACCCTATAACCAGCCTCGCCATGACTTTCGAGTCACCACTGCTTCCTCCGAGTTCCGGTCCTGTTTTCTTTTTCTCTGGAGACCCGAAAAGGGTAGGCTCTTTGGTCGCATGTTGCGCTTACAATAACGGTGCCAATAATCTGACTTCCCTGTTGTATAGTCGCCTGGCTTCAGCGTCTTTTGCCACCCATGAAGAGCCTCTACACGGCGCAAACATCTCCTAGAATAGGGATACCCTCAATCTTGCATCGAGGCATCAACTATGACCCCGCAAAACAATAGGCAAATCTCTGTCATGGCCCAACAACCCTCAGCTCGATGACATCTTTTGGTGCTTACACGTCTCTGCACGGTTGTTGCTCGATTCGTCCAGCAACGGTAAATACAGGAGCGCCAGCTCGACTGCCGGCAGGCAAGCCTGGACGTATTATGATCGTACTGGGTATTGCCTTTTGTCAACTCTCTTCGTAAACTCAGATAGACAAAGGGCTGTGGGCTGCATGCACACCCCTTGTACGATTAGCTTCTCGGGGGAAAATACCATCAAGCAAAGGACCAAAGAACTTGCCGAGCGCCTTGGCTGATTAGATGGTACGAATAAGCTTCGTTGACGGGCTGAATCGGCTAGGAGCTGGGATCCTTCGAGGCGCAACAGCCTCATCTCGTAGAAAATGACCCAGCTGCTCTGACCCCCATGCTGCAGTGGGTTACGGGTACGCAACCCGTCACTAGGCCCTGCGCTGGCGATGGAGTCAGAGAGAGGGCGTCTCGGGGCGTGTACTGATAGCCTTGCTCTCGAAAGTGGTGTGCGCCGACGATCGCCAATGTCATCAAGCGTGGGCAGCAAAAAGTCAGCAACCCAAACGGGCTTTGTAACCAACTTTTGACTTCGCACCAGGGCTAACAAACCCGCGGGCGCGATTTGAGATTGTCAGAGAAGAAGTTCGCGTTGCCGGCAGGGGAGCACACGCACAGCAGTGGGGGTGACAGGACATTCTGACTGGCGATCTGCCTGTGATGACCGCTGCCAAGATGTTATTCATGGTCCTGTCATGCATGGGGCGAGCGAGAAATGCCGCAGATTGTTTCGTCGATGAGCTACGACGAAATTGGCAGCTGACTGAGTTTTACTGGTATGCCAACTGCCGACTTGCGTCTCTGTGCGCGCCATGCAACCCTCGACGGGGTCCTATCGGCGGAGTACTGCCCTGGTAGAAAGGAAAAGGGCGGCGGTAGAAGGTAGGATCAAACTCGGCTGCTTGATGCAGGCAGATTGCAATGCATGCCGTGACTCAACTCTTGCTCCCGCGCAGACAATACGCCCATCTCCTGTGGCTAGACACCCATGCATACCATCATCGGGGCGTAATCGATCTGCGCATCAGCGCTGACCACGCCGTTCGTGCAAACCAATCCCTTGCTAGCCCTGGTAAGGCAATCTGGCGGCCGTGAGCTGCTAGTCGAATTTTGGCAAGCGGAAGCTCGAACAGTGCAACGTCGGGAAAAGGCCGAGGCTAACTTGGACGAGTAATGAGTGACCTGCCAAGAGGACGGCACTGCCAGATCTGACGTACCTCGTGGTCGATCTAGCGCCACCAAAAAAGGGTCCGGTCCTGTTTTGTCACGCCCTTCGCCGCGCGTAACCCGCAAGCCAAAAGGATTGGCGGAAAAGATCCTGCAGGCCACTGCCTAGGCCGCCGCGGATTTGGACTGGGTGATGTTTGTCAGATCGATCGCGACGGAGCCAGCGTGGCTAACTATAGCGGCAACATACAAAAAGAAAGCACTGCTGTGGGTGCTACTGGTAAGCTGCGACTTTGCGGTCCGCAGCAAGGTTCATTCGCATTATTCGGAGAAACCTTCGATCTAGGTCTGTGTTTCGAGATGACCAAAAGTTTATTCAACCTCTGTGTCTGCATTACTCCGTACGGCGCTTTGAGTTGTTGCCTGCGGTCGGTTGAGTCTGCCTGCAGCTCAGTTCGACAGATGTGTCTGAGACCCCTGCAAGTGAAGCGACTCTGAAGTTGAAGGCCGTGGGCAGGCAGATCTGTAGAGGGCGATGAGGGCAGAATTCTCTGCAAGAATCCGTTGTAGAATACCTGCCAGCTTCTGCAGTATCTACCCGTTGGAGCATACGGACCCTAATCACACTCAGTAAAGGGTCGTCACCGTTGCCAGTAGCGTACGAATATTGCACCACCGAGAGGAGGGTATTTCTCCGCCATTGCATTGATGCGAAACGTGTTTCTTCGGCCCTGTTACAGAGTATACCCGTTCGGACCAGTCCAATCTGAAAAGTCGCGTTGCATTTGCTGATTCAATACATCCTGTTCAAAGTTTCATGCTTTTGCAAAACCCAATGGAGATGTGCCCGTACTGGTACACCTCTACCAAAGCGTGGACCCGGGCTGTCATGCGAGTCCTGCGAGGCTGTTGGAGTAATATGTGAGTGGGTGGTTATGGGGATCTATTTTCGTTCTGTAGGGGGCAATCTCGTAGGGGAGGTTTACACCTCCGCGGCTGGCGCTCGATGCACTCCTTGGTGGGAAGGCTTGCGTGGCCTCATTCGCACTGCCAGCGGGCTATGAGTGAGTGACTGAGTGACAACAATTCCACCCGGCTAGTTCTGAGCGAGCGGGTGCCAGCACAAAACCAGTTGTACTTCGTACATTCTTCCAGTACCTTACCGGTACGGGTGCAAGCCCAAAGCAATAATTGCTCTTCAGTATGGGGATGTGGGTAACTCAGTTAATCCTCGCTAGCCATCCTGGGCCATCCTGGGCCATCACCTAACTCTCAATGCGAACAGTGACTGTGCTCAGCTGGGGCTGGCAACATCGGCGATATGGCGGCCTCAGTGCTGGCCCCAGTCGCAACCACCGACCCTAGATCTCTACGGTTCCGAGGACAACACGACACAGAAACCAAAGGTAACACAGATCCGGTCGCTGCAGGGTCACCTGCCCTAGTACGACCTTTTAAGCACAGCGGGGGCGTGCAGCAAAATCGCAGCATATTTGACCAAATCCGTGTGCGTCCTTGTACCTGTGTCCCGCTGTCTCTGCGGCGCCCGTGCCATTCGGCTGAGCGGAAGACTCAGGGAGGATGCGCGGCGCACCGACAGCGCCGTTCAGCCCCGGGGGTAGGCAGATGAGGTGATGGGAACGCCAGGATGACGCCCGGCCGCGACTCGTAATGGAAGGGTGCTGGCGGTGGGCTCGAGACGGGGGCAGTGGCCGCCATCACCACTGCCAAGACAGGTTTGACAGCCCCGACTGACGACAACCAGTAAACCGGCTCGGTGGCTCGGTCGCCTAGGACAGCGTGCCAAGAGCGCGGTAGCCAACGCCGGGGCCGAGTGCATCAAGCCGTTGCGGCCCCAGCTTCTTGAGGGCTGACCTGGGTTCAGTACCCGGGCAAGAAAAAGGGCGAGCGTGGGGCCTGGTCACCGCGCAGAATTGCGGAGAGTCGACCTCACTTGTGATGGAAGAGTTAGTGATCAAGGCCCAGGGTCAGTTTATCTTACGAGCAACCTGGACGGCCATCAGAGGGGGCGTGCGGTGTTGGCCGTCCACGCTGGGACGGACTGTAGGTATTATTTCCGTTCAACGGGTTGGCTACCCTGGTCGCAGAGCCAGGACAAAATGATTAGTGGATGGAATTCGACGAATATGGTTTTTTCTCTCTGTTTCAGTGGCCTTCGTATTGCCTGTTTTTGGTGCAGCCAAGATGTCGTAGCGTTTGCGAGGTTGCATCGAGACGGATTTGCTAAGGTATCCTGGCCAAACAGAATGATCATTCTCCTGTAGGGCAAAAGCATAATGGAACAGGGCATGCAAGATCTGTGGCAGACCATGGAAAAGCTTGTGGCGATGGCCGGGGGGTCGGCCGTACATACGAATCCAACGCATGGGCGGATATGTCCGTTGCGTGCCCGCGACCAGGTTGCCTTGTCATCATGACATACCGGTGCTGCGGTTGCGTAAGGCTCATCATTGAGAATCGTTGACGAACCATTTTTAGGTGAAACATGAAGGTGGATGGGCGCAGTTTCGCGTTGACCACCGGAAGTCTGAAGAGGACGGGCGAGGGAGGAGGATCCGGATGGCTTGGGGAAAGACGGCTTGGAGGTGTTATTTCGGGATCAGCAATGTCGGCCGCGGCTTTCAATTTGCCAATCAGCGTGAGAAGAACGGGATGATCAGGATCCGGGGGAAGATGATGATCACGGGGGAGGGGGGCCTTGTGAAAAACGGCAATGTCTGCAAGTGAGTGGCCGATCCTTGCAAGGGGAGAAGCAGAGGTGCGTGCATGTCTTGGTCCTGGGAGTTGGCCGACGGCTGGCACCAGCTGGCAGCTGCCGGCGAGGCGTGTAACTATTGCCACGCAAACAAAACGTTGCATCGAGCTCTAGACTCGCATCATTGCGCCGACATGCATAGTATATGATTTTTTTCATTATTAATTACTGGTGCGTCATCCGCCAGGCCCGACTGCCCTTGGTTAAAGCAAGAGCTAACTATCAGGCTCGCCATCAAAAGAGGACGCAGTGTGCCAAGAAGGAGACATGGGAGAGCAAACAAGGCTCGGCAAGGTGCCAGCACCATCAAATTGGTATGGCAGAAGCTATTTTCTCGCATCACATGGACAGCTACCTGCATGCACATGTTGTCGCAAGACATGTGCAATAACAGCCAGAGACACAGCTGGCTGGCTGTTGGCGCCCAGCTCATAGCTGAACATGCATACCCATTGGGCACGGAGCCGAACGAGGACAATCTCTAAAAAAAGACGGCGTGCAGAGAGCTGTGATTGCTTACGACGACGCTACCCTCGTGCATGAGCTTCATTTCTCATCTTTCACGTCACGGCGACAATTCATTGGTTCTCTGAGCCTGCAATATTGTCTGCAGGCGCTGTCAAATCAGGACCGAGATCTGGCATCGTGCCGCGATCAGGCGATCGGGGGGATGTCTGCCCCACTGGCCGTCTCCCTGACATACCCAGGAGGCAGACGGCGACAGCGTAAGCAGGGCCGGACGTTGAGTGGTTGAAAAGGAAAATGAACCAGAGTGACACATGGATCACAGCGGGATGCGTTGGCGTTCGTGGTACGAGATCGTCCTCATGTGCCGCTGGCACACTGCCGAATGATACCAGAGGCAGCGGCAATAGAAATAACAAAGACGCCCTCTCAGCTCGCAATCCCACACACTGTCGCGAGCCTCGAAACCTCAAGGGCGTCCTCGACCCAGTTAGTAACCAGTCAGTGTGGCTGGCTGGCGTGGATTGAGGCTGGGCCGCTTCTTCTTCAGCACACCCCCCCTTCTTTGCTCACCTGCAGATTATCTCAACCCAATTATTTCCTGTTATTAATACCAGTTTGTTTTAATTCATTTGAACAAGGCGGGCTTCAACTCCATCTGGACGAGTGTCTCCGCCCCAGGCCACCACGCAGCCAGCGCCCACCTGGGCTCGCGACGCTCGCGAGCCATTCACCCCTCCCCACGCTGGCGGATCTGGTCTTGTCCATCTGACTAGCCAAAACCAGAGCAAGCATCGCGGTGGGCAGGCCGGGTTTCGATTGAATCAGGAGCGATAGGTCGTTCCCCGCCCGCCTGACACCCTGACTGGGCCAAAAGTGCGAATTGCCCCGTTTCTCACGAATGCTTCCAGAAGGCACAGGTTCGGTCATGCCGATGGGACGTCGCAATATACGATGGGGCGGAGCCATGTACGGCGGATATCAACAAGGCAACAATAGCACCATACATGTTGTCCCTCTCCCCCCGGTTGAGATGTCCCGAAGCCAAAAGGTTCGAGACGGTGTGGCGAGCTGCAGAGAAAACGCAATACATACGTGCACGCATGTAAAACAAATGCTACGCATAATGTGTCCCTTTGAGGGAGGTTGGCCGTCGGCGGAAAGCCCCCTAAAAGTAAAATTTTTGGGGCCATCACGCGCGGGCTCCCCTCTACGGACCCTGCCAAGAAAAGTCCAGTCGAGGACAAAAGGCCAAGGCTGAAAAGTGGTGTGGTGAAATGATGGTGCATCAAGATGACGTCGCGGCGATGCTGCGCGACGAGGTTAGGCGGATGGGGCGCGTGCGTAATGTGGCCGATCTCGCGTGCTACGTTGATGATCTGAGGCGTTGGATGATGCATGTACTCTGGAGGAAATGAACGAACAAGGAGGCGCCGTCCAAAGATGGCCAGATTCTCACCGCTGTTACCAGTAAGTTGATGCGCAGCCAAGCGGCGCCACTCCCCTCCCCCGTCTCATGCATGATGGTTATCATAAATCTCCTACATGATTGTATTGATTCCCACATGCGCACGCCCCCCTCCCCACACGAATCGTGCATGGAAATGGGAAAGCTTAGCTGCACAGAATAAGTTGAGCCCTGTAGCACGTAGGTTGTTTCCCTGTACTCAGTATGAGTAGTGAAGTGAGTGTAGAGATGCATGTTCGGGATGACTGCATACGCTTTGAGGAGCGCTACGGCAAGGCTGTGTCATTGCAGGAAGGAAGATGTCCTGATGTCAGGTCCAAAGTGACTCTGATACAGATCATACAGCTGCACTAGTTTTTGACGCACGCGGGCTAGAATTGTGTGTTGTCTACCAAGTATAAGCTGTGAAGAGGGCATCTGAGCGGCAACCAAGACTGATCCTCGTATCGCACATCCTTAGTCCGGCACTGCTACCTATCCATATGCTCGAAAAGAAAGCGATTGCCAAGTCTTGGTCAGGAACTAAACACACACTGCCCATTAATTAGATGTCCTGGTTAGATTAGACCCCGAAAGAGCGTCGTTCTACTCCACGACCAGCGCGAATCTCATCTACATGACAAGATTGGTGTCGTCTCCTTCATTACGACGAGGGGGGCTGTCATGTTGCAACATGGTGCCATGCCGGTCTCGGACGGGGGTTGACCACGCCAGCTCGGAACTCTCGGGGTTTCTGTGGGCGGGAAGCATCAAGCGAAACCAGAGCATGGCGAAACAAACTGTATGCTTGAATGATTCGTAGTGTACTGGGTACGCTTTATCAATCGAGCATTGGCCATGCAGGCCAGAAAGATTGCGTACCGATCAAGTCCTCGGAATCGTGGCGCTGAGCTTTCCGTCACGCTTCTCTGGGCAGCGCCGATAATGACAGGCTCAGGGGTGGGAGAGGCAAGTCATGCACAATGGTACGAGGAATTCAGAAGGGCAACGAAATTGTGCCGGAGCATTTCCCCCCTCTGGCTATTTGTCTACTACCGCGAATTACATCCTGTTCCTTTCGGAATACCCCCGGTGTCTCACCTGCTCCCTCTACCAGGACTGGTAGAGGTGTGCATGGTAATACCGACACCCGTTCCGGCAGATTCCCCAACACAGCCATCGCCGGGTCGTCCCAGCGGCGGAGAGAAGGGCGGGAGACCCCAGTGTTTAGTAATAAAATTAGGCTTTTTTTCCCTTGCTGCGATGGGCAAATCTGCAACGGCCGTGCCCTCCGCAGCAAAAAAAGCTTGTTCAAGATTACAATGGCCTGTTTTTCCGTTGACTCTTCAGATCTGCCGAACCCTCATGTAAGTATAAAAAAAAAAAAAAAAAGAGAGAAGAAAACAGAGTTTCTATGTTGTGGAGATGGAGGGAGGGAAGGGGTTTGTTCATCCTTCTTGGGGCAACACCGTGCACGTCGCTTGGGTTCGTCAACGGTAGTGTATATGCGACCCTACGTTATTTTGTTGTCGAAATAGGCCATGATGCTACTGGTAAGGGCGATGTGCGTGTCCATGCAAAAACCAGTCGGCCGAGCACTGAACCCTTTTGCATGAATTCGAACAAGTTTTGCAAGGAGAGTTTATCAGGAGGAAAGGGATAGTTGAAGGGGAAAAACGGACAACACGAAGCATACAAGTGGGGAAAAATGCATTGGCGACATCGCCGATAATACCGGGGTTGACCTCACACACTTTCCGTCTGGTCGATCTGTGACGCGAGCCGCATTCTTCCCCAGCATGGACATTTGGCATGCTGACCGGTCACGAAGGGATTAAAAATAAACGAATCAGGAAAATACAGCGACAAGCGTACTAGGTAGGTATGCTTGATGTACATATGTAACAAAGGGGAGGAGGGGGGCGCTGGCTCATCATCAACGGACGATAGCCGAGGGCACAACCAGCCGTCGGGTTTTGCTGTCTTGGCGGAGGCGGTGGTGTGGCGTGAGCGTCCGTGCTTGTCGGTTTTTTTTCCCTCTCTAGGGGGTAAAAGCATCTGGGCAAGTATCCGCCGGCGCGGATACGGGCAATATTCGCATTTCCATGGACGGACACGCCCACTTGAGGCTGATGATGTGGTTTTCAATGGGCAAGCAGAAATCAGGGGAGCATTTTTCCAGCGAGCGCCTTGGCCGCCCATCGTGGCAATCAAGTAGTGGTGGTCGTTACCAGTATGGTGGCAAGTGGGTGGTTGGCCTTGGTCACGACACATGGCCACCAACACCATCATCAATCTCGTCTACCATCCCAAAATTGAACTCCTATACGAGTGTAAACACCTGTCTGGAGTCTATTTGAGAAGATTGTCTGCCGAGGCGCGCGCCCTCTTGTCTTATTAATCCTCAGCCTACGAGGTCGGGCGAAAAAGCTTCTTTCTCGTAAAGTTTACGGAATGCTTGGCTTGATGCTCTGCACGCCCCCCCACATCGCGAACCTGACCGATTCGGTCCAGCGGGAGCCTAACAAAGAATGCTGGTAATGTTATTCTGGCTCACAAATCCCATAATTAGAAGAAACAGAAATACGTCTATTTGTTGACTTCACCCCCACAATCCCCATGGCTTGGGAGGGGGGGTGTACGGGTTATGAATCGTCTCTACCTGTCGTTATAGACTCAATGTGAGGAAAATGAGGGAATGAGTCCAGATGACTCGTCGTCGAGAACAGCTGTTGGATTTGTGATGAGCCGGCTCTTTTTTTTTCCTTTTTCCTTTTTTTGTGTTGCGCTCGGTGACAATGGATGCAACCGCGGCAAACGCTTCTGCCAGACGCAATATTGGCCTGTTTAGCTTTGCTACTACAAATATACTTGGTTTATTAGCACTTCCACCTCCTGCCCAACATTCATCTTTTAATAGAATAGCGAGCAAGTTAATCGTGGTAATAACGATAATGAGCAATAGATAGGCATGGGTATGTAGCCATGGGCACGGTGTAATTATTCCGCAAATCTGGTGACTTGTATCTAGCGCGCCGTCGCATCACAACCTGATCGCCCGCCGCTTGGCAACACTACACAGGACCCGATTATTCTACATTGTTCTTTTTCTTTCGGGGCATCCAACGCGCTGAAAGACGCCGCTTTTAGGCCTTGAAATCGTAGGTAGACGCCCCTCGAGTGGCTTGGGCTTGGGGGTCACTGGAGCTCTGTTAAGTGATCCGGGCGAGTTTTATTAGGGGCCTTGAGCAAAGATCCATCACCCACTGTTCCCCATAGTCCACTAATGGAAAGTTGCACTGCCCGCTGAAACTCCAGTAATAATAGCCTACCATGCCCAATCCAGCCCCAGCTCATCCACCAGATGCTCCTCTCGCCTCATCACCATCCGTCCACCCATCCATCAGACCATCACCCATCTCGCTTCGCTCATCGTTCTGGAAGGTCTTTTGCCACGTGTGACTAAATCTCGTGTCTCCGCCTTTTTCTCCTCTCCCTTGCTCAGCACAGAGCCGCGCCCTGCTATACTCGCCTGCCCGCGCGCACCGTCGCCCCCGATCCATGATCCCTCATCGCCTCCAGCAAGGAACAGCAAAGTCGTCAGAGACACAGAAATCCGAACCCGCTTTGCCACGCAGCTTCTTGGTATGGATTATTTACCGCCCGATGCTCACTTGAATTTGCCGTGGGGGCGTACGTTTGCCTCAAATCTCTGGTCCTGCCCTCGGAAAGTGCCGTCCATGACACTTGGGACGACCATCGTCTGCCCGATTCTCGGTCCTGTCTCGTTACGGTTCGCATCGGCTGCGGCGACATACACATCCGCCCGATAACCTCTTTCTTCTTTCTCGTCACCCTTTCCATGTCCGCTGAGGAGCCAAACGAGATGGCGATGCCTTGCCCGCCGTTGCAGCATGCTCACGATGGCCCGTCTTCGCCCTGCCCCACTCGCACTACGCACACTCGAGATTGCCGCCTTTGGCCCTCGTGTCCTGTTTTCTTGCAACCTCTTTGCTTTGTCGCCGCCATGACCCATGGCTCCCGTTCTTACCTCTCATCATCGGCCTAGCACGGCTATCGGGTGTCCCAGGCGCTCTATTGACTGCCGCATCGCCGGACTGCCTCCACACACGCTACCTAAATACCGAGTGCCCCGAACCGCTCCATCAAAGGCAAACCATGCGAGTCATGGGGTTGCCATCTAGTTGTCGGCAAATTGTCTCGTCGCAATGTGCCCACCCCTCGCAGTAATGTGTAGATTTTCTGCAAATAGCATCATAGAGAAAGCAATGCCAAAGCCAACACAGGCTCAACATTGCTCGCGGACCCCGTGTTGCATCGCGCTGCACCAAATCGGCTGCAAAAGCGAGCCGCTTCACCTGCCGTCCGAGCACAAACCTACGCACAACCAGACATGACCGGGTTTACGGGCGCAGTACTTCATTCCTTTGTTGAGCCGTCTTTATTGTTCCATAGCTCTGCGTCTCACGCCCCTCTGACCGCCTGCCGCGGCGGAACCACCGGCCGTGAGACAAAAGATTCAACAATGCTTGGCCATCCCACCGACCATCTGCATCTTTTATTAGGCTAGTCGCAAAAGGCCCTGAACTGGCAAGGGGCGTTTGGTCCACCACGGGCCATGACACCAATTGCCGATTCCCAGCTCGGTTTCTGAACACGGCAAAGCCTACGCCACATCATGCTGGTACGAAACCTGATGCACAGGCGCCCATCGTCGCAGTCTCGAATAGTAAAGGACCACGACGGGTGGCAGTCGGTATCGAGGCCTAATCTGCGCAGCAGAAGCCAAGGCCACACCCTTCTGTCTCGTTTATTAGTAGTGGCCGCTACTTAGTCTACCTTCGGCACAGTATCGTGTCCAATGCGCTGATGCATTACTGATGCCCATCCTCAATTCGCCGATGCCCCGGGATTTGTGGCAAAAGGTGGCATTATGCCGCTACAGCAGTGTGACCACGCCGGCAGGAAGAGATTACTTCAGCAGAGGCCAATCAAATATCCCGAGCTTTCACAGAGCGCGTGCAACGGAGCAGAGTTCGATTTCGGGACTAGCTCGGAGGCAAGGGCTGGCGTGCCTCTCCGATATTGTGCATTGCAGATTCCTGCGCAGTCACACCCACCTCGGCTGCCTGATGTGTCGAACCAGATGCGACAACTAGGCCGCCATGCTGCGTTGTTTTGCCGCGTGCCTGTGATACCTCGAGCCTTTCTTTCTGTGTACGGAGTAGGAAGATGTGCTGCGCTGCGGAGGATTCAGCTCACCGCTTTCTCTGGAGCACTGCTAGCATCGTTACACACATGTTCATTGCAAATACTACTGCTACCACGCAGCAGTACCAGCGGACTAGGAATACAACAAAAGAAATCAATAGCAGAAAGAGCTAAGCAGAGGACCCATCATGTTCATCTACCAGTAGCGTTGTGCAACTGGTGGTGGTAATACTTTGTGCTAGGCCGCAACATCGGAGGGAGCCATCTGAGCTAATCGGTCATTGGCGGGACGCACACAATCAATTGAAAGCTAGCGGATAGTTAGACTTTCGGGGACAACGCAGCAGCAGCTGCGCCGCGCAAATCGCTCAAAAGAGGCGCCAACAAGCTGGAGTGCGGGAACAGGCACACAGGCACATAGGCCATGAGCAACGAGCTGCCCCGCCCTCACATCTGCGTTGCCAAAAAGGTATGATGTAACGCTGTCGGAAAAGTGTGTGGGCGATGAGGTCAAGCCCCTTTGTTTCTTCATCTTTTTTTATTGGATGGGGGGCTTGCTTGTTGGCAGATGGACATCTGCCCCATGGCAATGGCAATGTCGTACTATGATTTGAGGTGTGGCCCTTGCAAGATACCTGCAGAATACAGCATGCATGTGAGCAGACTGCATACCAACTGGTTATGGGAAAGTTGAAGAATGATGAAGATGAGCCAGGACCACAGGGATCTGTAATAGCAAGCAAGGGGGAGGAAGAGAAGGAGGGCGCCCGCGCTAATAAAAGCAGACCTCGGTTGCTTCATGCTTTCATTTGTTGTTGCAGTTTGATTAACGAATCAGTTTTTTTCTTCTTTTTTTCGAGGTAACAATGGCCTGCGCCTGCTCCCAACGGCACGGGCGCAGGGGATCGAAATCGCGATCCAAGAGAACATGAGCAAGGAAAAAGAAATACTAATGCAACCGTGTATGTGTGTGTGGCTCCAGCTCCTATGTCAAAGGGAACCACTGTCATGGTAATGACGCAAAAAAAAAAATCAAAAAAAAAATCAAAAAGAAAAAAAATAGAAAAATAGAAAAGAGGCAGCACAGAAAGATGGTCATCGAGCAGACAACAATTGATACTCGAGCTAACACACAACTCGTCGCCAATCCGCTTGGAGAAGAACCCCCCTTGCTCCTGGAACGGGTAGCCACAGCCGATCACTAGAATCAGCAACGATTTGCTCCGTATATTTTTATTTTTATTTTTCTACACTTTGATTGGCCATAAATTCGGTTAGCAGAGACGGCCTAGAGAAAAAGTGTGCACACAAACCTCCTTGTGGTAATTTCAAGACCCGGAGATGACAGTGGTTTATTGTTACAAAGCACTCGCCCAACCGCCGCCACCCCGTTTGTGCGACAGAGGGAGCAAGACGAATTATCGCTCTCCGATTTCCAATCGACCGGAGGCGCTCTCTCTTGCCAGATTGCAGATTGGCACAACACGATTTTGGGTGCCTGGCCTTACAGGCAGCGGCCTCGCATCGGGTCTGCATTCAGGACAAACCAGGTCGCCCCGCTCCCCCCACCTCTCCATCGTGTCGGGGAACAGAGAGAGAAGAAGGGTAAAAAAAAAAAAAAAAAAAAAAAACGCGACCCTCTGTTCTGTAAAGGTGATACTAATATGAACAAGAAGAGGGGGTCGCGTTGGTGACGATGAGCATGAGTGTGCGTGTGATTGGGAATGGAGATGGAGGGGGAGTGCGGGATGCGCACGAAAGCGATGCATGCATCTGATCTGTGAGAGATCAAAAGGCCGCAGAGCCTGGCTGAGGAGCCTTTGCTACCAAAAAGCCGTGAAAGGAGCTAAGTATTCATAGAGGGTGGTTACCACTCGCCAAGCGGCCTGCCATGGATGTTATGAGATGTGCCCTGCATCGGCGCGGTCTTTTTGTAGTGGCCGCCGGGCCACTTTGCGGTCCAAGTCCACTCCCCCTCCACGATACATTTATGATGCAGAAATGAAGTCAAAAAGCATCTTCGCGTGCATGTAACACGCACGCGACAGCCTGATGGAGCCAAGGCGAGAGCCTCGTTTTCGCACGCCTCACCTGCCCATGCGATTTGCAATGTATTTTGCTGTGATGGCAGCCTGTTTTGCCTTGCCTCTGTTCTCTGAGCACCGGATGCAGCATCAACTTGGAAAAAAATTGACTACTTCAAGCCCATTCAGCGTGATTAGACCATGCGCATATCTGGTGATCGTCTAGCCCTTCTCTGCACGCTCGTTACTGGCGCTTCGAACATTGTCCCCGCAATCTCTTGGTGCATTGCGTCTTGGGTCACGACCAACATGATAACTTGGTGCAGCTGGCCGGGCTGGAGGACGGCGTGCGCCGCCAAACCTTGGCGTGAATGTTGACAAGACCACTTGGGCGAAGAATATAATGATTTCTCTCCTGCAGGCGACGCCCGCCACGGCCTTGCCTCTTGTTTTGCAATGGACTGAGTTTTATTTGGCGCCCGCGCATATGGCCCAAAGTTGTCGCCGCCGCCGCATACGCACCGTTTTTACCCACTCGCATCATCACCGGACGTAACTTAACAAAGCCTGAGCCGAGAGTGAGCGCGCCCCCCCCCCAGTTTTGTCATTCCCGCTCGCAGCTTCTCGGCCGAAGGTAATGCTTTGCTCGTGAGACCAATGGCGCAGCTTTGTAGACCCGACCGTAATAGCAAACGCAACTAGAGGGGGACACCAAGGTAGGAAGCTAATACCGAGATGAATCTTGGATCAATGTGTCATCGTGATCAAAGCAACATACGCGTAAATATGCTAAATAAGCGTGATTCCGTTGTTCCGAGATGTGAGGGAGGGGGGGGAGAAGTTTGGTCTCAGATCAAGAGACAACCTCTATTCTGCGCCCGTCTCGCTTCTTACTACCCGCCGGGATGCGGTGTTTTTAATGCGACAAGGTCATCGGACTTGTGGCGTTTCTCCGAGGGAGTTGGGAGGGCATCAAAATGTGCGTGCGTACTATTATCGTTGGGTTTGTATCATTGTGCGTTTGGCGAGACCAGCCTCGTTTCTCGCTCTCGCCTCTGATGGCTTGAAAACACTGGCGCCGGCCTTGCTTTCGTAATTTGCCCGAAACCTTGAGGCTATATGGCCTCGTTTTTTTTCTGTGCAAATCGCATACGAATCAAGAGATTTTTGGCCAGTCGGTGGCGGGCGTCAGACCACACCGGCATCCCGCGGAACTGGATATGTGGTGGGTTGAATGGCTAGCGCCGAATCCTTCATTGTTGGCAATCGAAAAGAAGAGGGGCTGGAGGGGGGGGATCAATGCTAACAAGAGTAGATTCCCGCTGCCGATGCGTTTTGCTTTTTGTAAAGGAACGAGTGACATTGGATAGCCACCACACACAAGTTGTGGCCAGCTTGTTGCACCCCTCCTCCTTCACATCACCAACCATGCCGCACAGCTGAGGCAAGGCTAACGAGGCGGGCGCCGTCCTCCAAATCAGGATGGCGCCATCAACATGCATCGCCGCGGCCCAAAGTAAACGAAGAAAAAGGAGAATGGACGGGCGGGCACGCCAGGAAGCAAGATGATGCTACAATAAAGTGATGCAGTAAAGTGCGAAATCTTTGTCCGATTAGGCTGGTCGTCAAGGTTGGCTGCTGCAGGTGGCTCTTTATTACCTGTTCCTTCCCAACAAGGGAAACTTCCTAAAGCGGAAAAACAGCCGGCCGAGACGTGTTTGCCAGTAAGATGGGCAATACTTTTGACGTCTTTTTAGAAAGAAAAAAAAGAAAGGAAAGGAAAAAAAGGTCATTTAGAATCAGGGATGAAGAGCGGGGACACACATCGTTGAGGCTGGCGGTGGCGGAACTAACATTTGGTAAGAGACCCCTCCCCCTCCCCGCCTTGGCTTGGAGACGATGAAGGGCCACCAACGAGGTGAGAGCGAGCAAGAAAAAAGAGGCTGGTTGACGCGAAAAGGAAAGCCCACTCGCATTTGTAGCCCCAGCTGAGCAGCCCCATCCAGAGTCGATGATGAGGCGTCTGTTGACTCCATCTGCTGACGCTGCGCCGACATCCAAAGTTTTGGGTCCTTTTATGGGCACTTGACGCCTCGTCTGCCTCGAGAGGTCGAGGATACCAACCTGCTCGTACGAGAACATGGCAGGAACAAGCAATTCCTTGGTGGATACATGGGCTTTGTGAACCAAGTCAAGACAAGAAAGGGCAAAAGTCTGCTATCCTACGCAGCGCTTATCAGACACCAACGAAAAAGAAGAAACAAGAGACGATGGGCAGCCACTCTCCGCAAAAGCAACGGCCTGGCTTGCGGATTCGGCACTCTACGGACAAATGGGATTCTTGACTAGACAGCATCCTGAAACAAGGACATGCTGAGAGAATGTAGCCTTTCATTACTCGAGAAGCTCTTGGCTTGCATTAGCATTACTATTACTTGGGGTCCCACCGTTTGAAAAGATTGGCAGACGAACAGGAAAAAATAAAACGGCTCATCAGGTGGCAGAAAATAAAGAGGGCGATCAAGATGAGCGACAGATACACCTAGCGGCAGTATCGACACCAACTCAGCACAAAAGAAGGAAACCTACGATGGACGCGAGTCAGGCGGCTTGTTCCGCCCACGCTTTGGCGGGGTTAAGTTGCACCGTAAAATGACAGGATGAACTGGTGCATCACAACCGGCAGACGCCATCATGCATTCTTGACCAGACGTGGATCCGCTAGTCGAGATGCAGATTACGAATGCACTGTGGAAAGCCGTGATGGATCGCTTGGGAAAAGGGGGCACTCGACTCATCCAAGATGGCACCGCGAGAGCCCTGACTCGTTCAGATGGGCCGGCCAACCAGACGGTCAAGACACGAGGACCAAATCGTGCCAGGGCCCTTTTTTCTGATCCCGACCCTCTTTAAATCGAACATTGTCTGGAAAAATCCTTCTCCGGTCTGCTAGATTGCGATGGTCGGCAATGCCTCGTCGCGGAAACAAAGGAGACCATTGGTGTTGTTGATGAGGGCGTTGCAGCGCCAAAAAGAGTCAAGGCTCGCCCAAGGCTGCAACGGGCGCCCGCGCCATCCGCGTCTTGTCAGAAAGAAAAGGTGGAAAGGGCATCGTACGGTGACATTTACAGACGTTGGGTCGAGGCAAGGTTGTCCAGGACTCGATGCACCGCCTGCGTCTTGCCCCGTTGTCGTGGGCCAGATGGGAAAACGCATGACCAGGAAAGAACACGAACCAATGCAACCCCCGATTCGTGAACCAACTTGGTCGACTAGTCTGAAAGATGAACGAGGCTCCGGTACAGAAACCAGGCTACGCGTGACATGAGGAGAAGAGAAGGATTTCCGGTAACGCGGCAGGCCTCTGGCGCCACGCGGCATCGTTTGGCCGCTTCCCAAAAGGGAAACTTCAGGCGCTCTCATGATATACCAGTAGGCGAGGAGCTCACACGGAGAAAGGATGCAGGACAATCATGTCGTCAACGTAACAAGGCTCATTTCCACCAGCGTCACTGTGGATGGTTGGTCTCCACCCTTAGCGATGTTCTCAGGGAAGCGCGAAATGGGGAAAAAAAATGCAAGACTAGGGAGAAACACTTTTGCGGGCGCGCGTTGGTCGCGAAACGATGAAGCGTTACCACACAACGGCCGTGCGAGAGAGTTGTTGCTCGCGACCAACTATGCAACCGGACTTGTTGTTGTCACCGCAGGACTGCTTTTTGTGCTCAAACCAGGCCATGCACGGATACATGGATCACGAGGAGCGAAAAGCCCCAGCTGGTGGCCTCGTTACCGTTATTTTTATGACATTGTCATTCGAACTTGTGGTGGATTTACCGATGACATGCCCAGGACCGGTTTTCCGTACCCGGCTACAGCTTCCAGTGGCTTGGTTGCGATTTTTTGGGTTTGGTTTTCCGGGGCCAAGCGTTTGATTTGTTCCCCCGAGAATTATAATAAAATAAATAAAAGAACGCCACACCACGAGGGAAAACATCCCTGACTCCGTCCATCAGATCTGACTATTTTACGGTTGTAATAGTGCCTGGGGTGTGGTGGCCCCATGATGAGCGGCGTGAGATTTCCGTCGGAGATGGGCCAGGCTTTTTTTTTCTTTTTCTTTTTTTTGTTTATTCAGCATCCCAGATCATATTTGCTTCGGAACTTGTCCACCAGAGGGCGGCAAGGGGAGCCAAGGTCGGTTCTCGGCGAAAGAGAGGCTATCGATGAAGACAACAAGGGAGAAGGATAGCAGGCCTTGTGTGGTAATAATGTGCATCTGAAATGGGGGTTCTGTTTTTTTGTTGGTTTTTTCTTTCTCGCGAATCGGAGTACGATACAATCGGTCAAGCTAGTTGGATGGCTGAAATGTTATTGCGCATGTGTTCTGCAATGAAACATACTTTCGGCCGGGTTCCGTGGTATCTTGGCCAGCCGCGCCCCCCTTCCTTCAACTTCCTTCTTCAGCTGCGCCGCATCCCCGGCGAAAGAAAGGAGCACGATGGAACAAAGGGAATTGGGCAGTGATGCCAACGCCGATGTGCGCAGGGGACACAAGAGGGCAGAGGAAAAGCGAGCACAGAGACACAGAGAAATGTATACATATGGGTGGGCAAGCGTGGCACAGGTGTGTGAGGGAGGGAGAGGGAGGGGGAGAGAGAGTGGAAGAGATCTTGTTGTGCTGCGGTCGTTTTCTGCAGCTGTCCTTGTGATGGCGTGCAGAAAAAGGGTAACATGGCCAGATAAGATGGCGTCTACTACGGTGGTACTACTTGAGTGATGGAAGGGCAGTCGCATCGAATCTGTGAAGCGGGTTGGCGGGGTATGGCGGTGAGTGGCAGGTAGAGGAAGAGGAAGAGGAAGAGGGGGAAACGGATGACAACAGGAACCGCTGAATAACGGCGATATTGTTAGCACCAGAGAAAAGAAAGATGGAAAAAAGTAAAAAAGCAAATACATAAATAAATAAATAAATAGAAAAACCTCGGGAACGCCCAAGTTGGGAGGATACCAACAAGACGGTTGAGTAAGTGATTAGCCTGCCGCGCGATTCATCCTAAACCGTGCCCCACCTTTTCTTCCTGTGGCTAGCTCATCGTGTTTTCTTTTCTTTTTTTTCTTTTTTTCAGTTTATTGCATCTTTACCCACTTTCCACCTCTCACCCCACCTACCCCCCTCCCCTGCACGTGCCCTGCTACTTGACTACTGAAGTAACAGGTTATTACCAGTACGACCAAAAAAAGCTGCCGCTCTTGCAAACTCACCCCCTCCCGTTGATCTCATCATCACCCCCCCTCCATCACCCTGGGCGTTGGCCGAGGTCTCGCTCCCACACCCAAACCTCGTGTCCACCGATTCCTTTGATTCCATCGAGCCCTGCTGCCAAGTCAGATTGTATCGACGGCCTAAAAACGCGCCAGATCCTCTTCCTTTTCATATACACACACCCCTCCCTCCCCCCTTCTTCCTAGCGACACAGCGACACAGATGCGGTGGCTCTTGGCTTTCTTGCTAAGCCCAGCCCACCTCATCAACCCATCCGCCCTCCCCATCTTGGTGTATATTTGAAAGCGGGCGACTCCCAGTGCCCCGGCAATGCTCCGTCTTACACTAGGAAGACGAGCATCAGAGAAAAATAGGCAAAAAGAAAAAAAAAAAGAGGCCCGACAGTCCAGCGCACACACCATTCCCATCCTAGCCGGCCTTTATTAACACACCTACCCCCCCGTACTCGTCTAAGCTGGCTCGTCTTGCATAACACATATTAACAAGCCTGCCCCAAACATCATCGTCCGTTCGACTTTGATCTTTCCAACCTCCAACATTTTCTAAACATACATGCATACCTACTACTACTACTACTAACAACTACGTCGTCCTTACCGACTTGCGTCTTCCGTACTTGACCAGGCAAACATCGTCACAACCAACAAACAACCACACACTGCAGGCACACCTCACCAGCCGGCCATGGCAGCTGCCTCTGTCCTAACTCCAAGCGCTCACTACCAGCCGTCATCCTTTGCCTCGTCTACCTATCCGCCTCTATCGTCCGGCTCCTCACCCACGACCAGCATGATTACCTCTGCCGAGCCTCGTCGGCCGACTGACGACCACGCCAGCGAAGCGCCCCCTCGCCAGTCGCTGCCCTCCATCTCCGAAGTCATATCTGGTGCCCGCCCTGGCCAGTACGCTCCTCACCACAGCAGCATGCCGCCGCAGCCCGGCTCCGGCGGCTTGCCTTCGCCGTTTGCTCCTCCGTCTCGCCAATACACCGACTCTGACAAGCACTCGCGATCGCCGCAGCCGCTTCACCCTGCCTCGTTCCCCTCGAGGCAGGATAACATTCCGGCCTTTGCCGACTCCCCCAGACCTCCGTTCAACGGCCGCACCGGCCTGCCTCCCGTCACCGACCGCAGACCAACGCCCCCCGGCAAGCCCGATGGCCCTGGCCATGGTCCTGTTCATCACGATCACCGCTCCGTCTCAGGCGGCTACCCTCAGCCCCCCGCTCCTACCTCGCATCCTTTCCAGCCCCCTCATCTACCGCCCGGCCAGATGCCGCTGCCCGTATACCCAATCTCTCCCCGTCACGAGCACTACGACGCTCCCCGTTCCCAAACCCACGGCGAGCCTGGTCCCTACTCTCGCAGCAGATACGAGGCTACCCCCAGACACTATGAAAATTGGACTTACCACGAGTCTTTCAGCAGAGTATGTGTGCCTAGCCCTGATACCTTGCTTCTCCCTTGCTAACAAGTTGGCGCAGATTGGATCCAATTCCCGCACACTCTTCAACTTTGCCGAGGCCTACGGTCGTGCTGCTCAGGAGCAGCAAGGAGGCCAGCCATCTGTGGAGCGCCTGCCTACCGAACGCGAGGTCAATGAGATGCTGGCCAATGCCGACTATATTAAGCGGTCTCTGGAGCAGGTCCGTGATATCGTCCAACATACCGAGCGCGCGCGAGAGGGGGCCAAGGCCAAGAGTGCGTACGAAGAGAGCCATGACGCCAGCATGTACAACGATGGCATGAAGCCCCATTACCCAGTCAATGAGGTCAAGAAGCGCCGCGGTGTAAGTGAGGCAACATTACAAGCTTTTGAGTTACGCCACTAACAACCAGTACAGCGCGCTGCTCCTCCTGGTCGCTGCCATAGCTGCAACAGAATCGACACTCCCGAATGGCGACGCGGCCCCGACGGTGCTCGCACACTATGCAACGCCTGCGGGCTGCACTATGCCAAGCTGGAGCGCAAGCGCCAACTGGAAGCTCGATCACTGCGACCCAAGACGGAGGAGCGCAACTAAAAGACACGATGGCGTTGGGACACTAGCCGCTTCCATGGCTACAAAGGAAAACAAAGGAAAACAAAAGTGGTGGGCCAAGAAGCTACAGGTTGAAATGGCGTCGGGCGTCAAACCTTGAACAGCGCCAGGCTTGCCCAGACCGCGAAAGATGGTGGCAGCATCGACGCCAAGACGGCACGACATGCACCGACTGCTTACTCAGATGCTGGCGACGCAGAAGAAGAAAATACCCCCGAGCATCATTCTTCTTAGCAAGAAAGATGTGGAGCGGCGCAGGAGACGCGCACATGTTTCTACTACAATACCTCGAAGGATGACTTGAGCGACAAGGAAGGTGGGAAATGGGCATTTATCCATGGCGTTTTGTTATTTTGGCGTCTGCCGTTTGCAATGACTTATTAGTAGAGGATGGATTCCTCGGGGACGCTTTTTTCTTTTTTTCTGCTCTTGATAGTTTTGTTGTGGACGTGGCTTGGTCACAAAGATGGGGTTTCGCGCAAGCTCTGACGGAAACGATTTTCTTTGATACTGTGTCAGGCTGATGTGGCATGCTAGTCTCTACATGACCAACACTAGGGATTTGCTTCTTGTGGCTTACTTATTTTCTGTTGTCGTTGATAACATCATTGGGCGGGCCAAGCTTTGCGAATTATGATTTTTCGGGGTTTAGCTTTTATTCTTTTATTCTTCAACCATTTTAGACTTGGGAAGAGGCTACAGAACAAGGCGGGGGAAGACGAGAGATTACGGCAACGTGATCTCGAGCAAACAAGATGCAAATCGAATACGATTTTTATTAAAGGAAAAAATAGGCATAATGCAGGCAAATATGCAAACCTAGTGACGATCGATGTAGATCTGGGACGATGGCGTGGGATGTGATGGGTGGTGGTGTAGTGCATGATTCGAGGGGTTCGTTGTTTTGCCCGCATACGGATCCAGGTATGGCGATTACTCTTGTCAACAAAAAAGAAAAGGGGGCAGCTAACCCAATCTTGGAAAGTAATCTCGCACAAGTCGACGTTGGCATGTCCCTGACACCGAGGAGGGGGGTGTGTGACCTACATTGTCTGGAATGCAAACATTGTTTGTTCTGTGTGTGATGGATGCGCGAGATGTAGGTAGACAGATCCCCGATAATAGAAACAGGCGCCCAGCTGAAAGGGGGGGGGATGCGCCCACTATTGTTATTGATTCTTCTTATTAGCTGGAAATGTGAAAATTCGCGACTAGCTACTCCGTGCAGATGTTTAGATTGGGATGGCAAGGTCTTGGTTCAAATCTGTCGATTTTAGGGCCGTTGTGAATCTATGAGAGTTTTGGCGCTCATAAGAAAAATAAGCATTTACGCCGGAACTCTATTAATATAAACTTGACAAATTCTATTTAGTATTGACTTTTTTTTTAAAAAAAAAAAAAAAAAAAAAACTCTTTGCCCCCTTCTTTTACTCCGTATATGATTAAATTTTAGTACTTAGTTATGACTACTATTTCCTTGTTCATTTGTCGTTGGTATAATTTGTTTGCTTACCGCGCCGATCAAGTTCCCCCCACCCGCACGGGCCACCAAGGCGATTTGTGCATTCTTTCTTTTTCTTTATTGCGAGCTTCTTTAGCACCCTTACTTAGTACAGAGTAGCTCAAACAGTCCTGCTTGCTACCCCCGGGAGTTGCTTTCTTTTTCTTCAAGACTAGTCATGTCTTACCCAGTGACATTCTCGGGGAACAGAGCCGACATCTTCCGGAGGCCACCTGTCGCGCCTTTGCGTGCGTTGGCGCCGGCCTAAAAAAGCTAAGACTGTGTGGAATGCGGGGGGGCCGGGTCAACAACGCAATGCAGCCTTGGCAGCAACCATTTTTTTTTTTTATTTTCTTTCGGAAACGGGAGTTTCTCTTACGTTCGTTTTCTTTTGGTATGGGGCTCGATGTAAAGAATGGCGACTATTTGTCATGATGCGTAATGAGTTTACATCACGCGGATGCAGAAACAGAGTGAAACTTAGTCGCGATCGCGCGCAGACCAAAACTAGTATCAGGCTAACTTGGTTGGAGGCTGAAAAGAAAAGAAGAAAAAAAAGAAAGAAAAAAGAAAAAAAGAGACACAAAAAACGGCTCTCTGTCCAAGTCGGAAACGTGGCCTTCTATATTTGGACCCAGCCATCGGCTTTGGCACGCCCAGTCGCCCTCGGATGGGTGGGCAGGAAGAACAACCTGACATGGGTACTGGCCAGACTCGGGCCTTGCGAGATGAATCCCCCTTCCCCGCCGCCTGGGATTATGCGGAAGAACTATTCATATCCCAAAGTAACGGCACGGGAAGACGGGTCAACGAGATCGACCTGCAGCGGTTTTCTGCTGTACGAATATAGCAGATGGGTTAAAGAGGACGGACAGGAGACGGGCCAAGTACGGGCATTGTCATCCGAGACACAATACCGCGACTGTCCTCGAATTGCCGATGCAATGGTACGTCAAGGGGCACTGGCTATGAAAAGAAGAAAAGAAAAGAAAAGAAACCGGAAATGAAGTGGGAGGTTGGGCAAAACTACGCTTGACTCGATGTGTAATTTCCGAGGTCAATATAAAATGTGCCTAATAACAACAGCGGCTCCAGAGAGACAAAGATGCTCGAAAGTTGAGTCGTCGCACTCGACGACAAACCGGTTTCGGGAGAACGAGATGCCGTATAAAGACGGTAGCTCGAGCAAGAGAAACAAGAAGAAGAAAAAGGACGGCAAGACGGCTGAAAGGAAAGAGATTTCAGTATAGAGTCTCAGACACTGAAGAAATAACATGTGTGTCTTTTTTCTCTTTCTTTTTTTTCTTCTTCTTTTCTTTTTCTTTTCTCATTTGCTCCACGGGCAGCTGCTTCAGCTTGTTGGCCACAGTCGTCGGGCACAGCGCGCGCCGGAAACAAAAACAGTTTTTTTTTCCCCTCCAGCAGGCAGCCGCCCGTCGATCGAAGCGCCCGCAGGCTGGTGCTTGTAAAGGAAGAAAGCAAGGCCTAGACGAAAATGTCACACAGCGTCCCCTCTCCTCGAGGGGTGTTTGAGAGACAAGGGGTCCAAGAACGGTGTTGCGCAGGGCGGGTGCATGCAAAGCACATTTCTTCTTCTCTTTGGACTCGTTGCGAGTTTAATTTTACAGTGCGAGATGTCTCTTGTTTTTCTTGTCCCCAATTTTGACATGGTACTAATAGTAAGGGCAGGTAGTGGTACATGTCATCAAAGGAAACAAACATGTTGCGATCTTGGACTGATCCTCGCCAAGGATGTCAATAAAAAAGAGAAAAGGAAAAAGAGCTTCACTGGCGAAATCAACCCACCCCCCGTAGTGATATTTCGAGCGCTCACATCCCGCTGCCGATCGCGGTGTAGGCCACACACAAAACACATGACAGGAAAATGACGATACGTCGTTGTGGTCTCCCCCGCACCGGCGCGTGCACGGTCGCATGGGAATGCGATGGATCTGACAGCGCACACATGCAGTTTCAATCTATTCTATGCAGTGCGACGAATAGAGAACACGCAAGGGCTTGGGAGTCCAATCGGGCGGGAGGATGAGGAGGGGTGTGTGTGTGTGTGTCTGGGTTGACATGTCCGTCATGGGGGAGGCCCGAAAGGAACAAAAAGATGGACGGTGGTAGTTAGTTACTGGTAAGTAAGCATCCACAAGGGTTTCTTTTAGGGTTTGCTTGCTTTGTCTGCATTGCGACTCTGACAACGTCTTGAACCCTTTTTTTTTTTCAGCTCACCAAGTACACTACGTCGTTTCCGGGCGCGGGTTTGAGTCTGCCCTTTGTAATGCATGCTTGCCATCTGCTCATGATGAACTGACTGATCCTTTTTTTTTTCCTTTTTTAAATTCATTCTTTTTTGGTCTTTGCGGCTTCTCCCGTGCCTCGGCCCCCCCCCGACTTTGTTGCTCTCGCTCCGCGGTACACGAGGGAGAGGATGGGGGTTTCTCTCAGGAATGCGTACGAATACTTGCGTACGTTGCTTCATGACCCTCGGCTACAGATGTACGGATACGTCACAACCCCCCCTCCCCCCTTGTCTCTTTGGCAGGTTTGGCGTCACCCCGTCGCCGGTCTTGCAGGCCCGTTGTGTACGCCTTGCGCCCGTGCGACGCCATCAGAATCAAAAGGCTACCTGCAGGAAGGATCTGAGTTTTTTTCCCTTTTCGGGCTCCGACCATGGTCAGGAGGGGGGTGTGGTCGCAAGCAAGCGGGCCAAAACGGGCATACGTACGGATACATGTTTGTGAATGTCCCTCTCCATCGGCTTCACCGCTGGCAAGATCCGCCAGGTCGCCCGTCTTTGTGTAACTGTGATGATGTAGACGGGGGTGGCATGAGGGCATGACACGCTGCTATCAGTATGTACTCCGTACCAGTAATACTGATGTCTCTCTTCTTGTTTTTTTTTCTTTTCTTCTTCGTCTTCTCTTTCTGCTGCTGTATCACCTTGGCCACCCCCGCCGGCGACGCCCCCCTCCTCCTTTCTTGGCGACAAATCTTGAAAGGCGCAATATCGGCCAACCGGGATCGCTGTCCTCACAATGTGCCTCATCACCTGACAAACTGACTGTTACAACCACACAAGGCATGTACCACGTATGTATGCGTTGTTGGGCGTGTGTAACAGAGGCGTGGTCCGCGCAGGCGGGATGGGCGAGACAGCCATCGGCGCCATGCCCCTTTTGCCCTTTGTTCAGGGTGCTCACAACCAGCCTTGCAACCCTCATCGAGGAGAGCCTGGGGAGGGCGCCGGTATATTGCCTGCGCACCGACGCATCTTCGCTGCGGCCACCCTTTTTTTGCTCTGGTCATACAGTAGACATGGCCAACAAAGCAGCCGTTCGAGGGGACGAGCGCCGCTGTTGGTGGCACAAAAGTCGGACATGCATTTCGAGGTTGGGCCCGTCACCCCTCTGTCCACCGAACCTCGGTTCAACGGCCGTGGGCGTGGGCGTGGGCGTGGGCATGGGCGTGGCCGGGGGCGCGGAGAGCTGTTGTAACATGTCTCTAGCCGGTCTGAGAGCACGAGTTCGTTTTTCGGAGCGCTCTTTTCGGTTCGTCACAATTTTCATCATATTATCAGTACGGATACCGAGAGAACAGATCTTTGCCCGCCCACGTCTACATGTAGGTCTAATGTCTTTCCCTTGTTGTGTCATCCCTTATCGCTGGGCGTCGCGGCGCGAGGCGATGAACGGCCCGTCGGGTAGATGTGATTTGTGGGGATGGCCGTTGAGTGGCTGTGCATAATGAGCCAGGGCCGCCTCAAACGGCCGATGGCCTGCACACATCATCATCACCACCCACCACCGCCATGACATGTATTTGTCGTTTGGTCAACGAGAAAATGCATATCGGCGACCCATCTACGGAAAGCTGCATCTTCTTTGTAACCCCCCGCACAGCCATAATCGAGCGACCCCGCTCCAGCAGACGCAGTCGCACGAGGCTTTGGCTTTGGCTTTGTCTTTGTCTTTGCATCGCCTGACGCTGAATCACACCCAGCTGCGGAGGCGTCTTGGCCAGCCACAGTGAGTGAGAGAATGAGAGATGATACAAGGCGCCAATCAAATCAAATGCCGCAACGCTGCTAAATGCAGCACCATTGCCCGTGTCTCAGCCTTTGCGCGGCGGCCGCACAATGTTCCGAGACTTGGGGCTTATCGATCGCCTTTGCGCAATTCGTGTGGGTAACGGCTGCTGCTTCCACTATCCGCGGTGCCCGGGTCTCACGACATCATCCCCTCGGCTGGCTGTCAGCAGGGGATGCCATCGGAAGGGAAATCAAACCCCTGGTTCATCCGGAAAGTCATGGCTGGCTGTCGAAACATAACAAGAGATTCACAATACAGCTAGTATGTCTCTCATCACGAATGGCCACTACTCCGTGACAACCTTCAGACAGCAAAACACCACTAGCCCGTGTAGCGACTGCGACATAATACAGTCGCCGCCTCACACAGTCGACAGCAAACGAATACAGATGCGCCAAGTGGCATGCCATACCAGCGATTTCACACATGGTTGTGTTTGAGATTTGACTTAGATGCAAAGGCTGCTCGTCGGCGCCTCATGTCTGGTGGTGGTTTCAGCCGCTGCGACGCCCTAGTGACCGTCGCATTCCAGCGACTCAGGAAAGCACTGTTCGCCACCCGGCAGTTGCCATTCGGCGCCAATTACATTATGCTCCAGTCGTTGTCCAGGGCCAGCAGCGTCTATGCTATTTTCGTTCTATTAGCGGTTGTCCGCGAGCCGTCTAGTGGCTTGGTGGGAAACGAGCCAGCGACCAGGCCGTGGGGCCGCGCACAGCGTAACGCCCCAATAGGAGCGTCAAAAGACCATGCAGAGGCTGCACTGTAACGCCGGCTGGAGTGATATAGGAGAAGTCGACTCTGAAAGTCAAGACAGAACGAGTTTGTGCAACAGCGCTACGCAAGTGCCTGCCTGATTCGTTTGCAGATCGAACATCTGCCGGGATATCACAAATGCCAGTCGCCCTTCAGCTCGCCTATCCCGCGATCCTTATTCCAGGGGAAGAAGAAAAAACATGCATAGCGTCGGTGCCCCCTTCATCTCTCTAATGTCTTGCGTGGATCTTGATTCGATCTTTTCTCGTTGACAATTTTGATACACTTGTCGCACACGCCCCCATGGAGACGTGTCCCCTAGCGCCGGCCATCACTGATCAGCATCTTGCTTGCTGCGCGCAGGGGTTAGATGGGCTACGCTTAGGCACATCTCATCCGGATCTCGCTTCCGCTGCACCTAGTGTCCATATGCCTGGTCGACGTGGCGGCGCCCAAACGACACGGCTGGTGCCCTTTGTGAGACAACCTGCAGCCTGATCATGTCCGTCTCGCGCAATATCTATCCAGTAGCACGTCCCGCGTTTGCCCTTGTTTGACAAGGAAAAAACGCCTCGCATGATTGTGAAATTCGGCAATCTTGCTGGCGGCCGGCCGGAACGGCATCGGGGCATCCGGCGACTCAAACAAGCTTTGCTTGCTGCGCCCTGCGCCCTGCCGAACCCTCATCGGCCGATGCTGCATATCGGCGCCTGTGGCGGGTTAACACGCGAGAGCTGAGAGACGATCCCACTGATGCATCATCTGCACGACTAGCCAGCTGCAAATGTCCACCGAGAAAGAGTCAGTCTATCAGGCGACAAACGACGAAACATCCACAAACGGACGACTTGTTTCGCCCATTGTCGCATCGGCATGACTCCCAACTGGCCTGACAGAAATCAGAGTTGCAATGCAAGACTCTTCTTTGGTAGACCAAATGCCATAATCAATGTCTTGGAAAAGGATCCTTGGATCCATCACGGCTTGCTTTTTCTCTCTCTGCATATACGCATGCTGCGTTTGTAACACCCTTGGTAACGGGTCATCGCCGATGCAATGCACAACCACGTCGGTCAGCTCGTCCACATCCCAAAATTGTTCAACTTGGCAGCAGTTGGGCCATGCAGCAAGAAGAACTGTCTCAAGGCCCATCATATCTCAGCCGTTTGCGCATAACTATGGCATTCTTAGGTTGGCGGAGTCGCTTTTCAGGTAAAACGCATGCCAGAGAGACCGACACCCCTACTCCGAGCACTGTACAGAGTAATGCAGTAGTTTGTGGACAGAGCCAGGTGCTACACACCGCGGCCAGAGTTCTTTTCCTCGTCAGCAAGGTGTGAGCGTGTTGTTATTCATCTCATCTACTACTACACTCGTCGGACACCCTTGAGCCGACTCGCAGAACAAAAAGCAACAACAGTCGTGTCAGTTGCCGACCATCACAAAATATTGGGGCCGGGCAAGTGCAGCACCACACACATAAAGGGCTCGTATGGATGCAATACCAACCATACTAGATCAACGCCGCATGAATTCCGCTGCAGCAGTCCGAATCATACCTTTGCCAACCAAGTGCTGCGTTGACGGTGCGCTGGCCCGTGAGTCATCGCATACAGGCCTTCTGAGCCGGCTTGCTGAGGCATTGTCCCTCTGCACGATCTCCTCGCCCAGACATTGTCGGCCTGGCAAATATTTGCCGGTGCGAAGTGTAAAAGCACACCCATTGCGGGAGGGCTCAATTCTGCCAGAACAATCATACACCAGTCGCAGAGGCTTGCGCCAGAAACGGAGGGCGCAATGATACTGGTAGACTTCCGGCAGATCCCAAGCCACCGCGACGGAAACCGGATTTTGGGGGCGTACCGGTGCAGACAGAGTCTCGATGCAACGTGCTTGCAGCGTTGGGGGGGGGAGAGCAATCGAGATTGCGTTCTTGACCACACACCCTTTTAGCGATTGTGAAGACTGGGCCAATGGCTGTCAGTTCCAATGATTGTGATCTCCCTTTCTTTACTTCTTCTGCTTCTTCTTGCCCGCACCTGCTGTCGCAGTCAGAGCTGCCCTGTGCAGTTTTCCTTCTGGAAACCAGCTCGCTTCTACAAGCGTTGCGGAGTCGGGGTTCCCGGCAGGCAAAAATTGACTCAGAAAATCGGAGTGGCACTGGAACACGAACAAGGTCGCCTCGTCGATCGCTGCCGACTATTACTCCTTGTTCAGATTAGTGCCTGCTTCATTGAACGCCCGGCCCGCCACGACGGTGTTGGTGACGACGACGGTGATGCTCAGTCTAGCCTTGCTGCGTAAGTATGAACTTGGATTTGCCGCCTAATCTCGTCGTATCTCGCTAGGACGGGTAAAAGGAACTGGGGGCATCTGGGGGTCCAAAATCTACACGAACCCAGAATGACGGAATTTGCTTGCTAGTGGATTTCCACAACCCACATGTGCCGCCACCCCCCCCCTTTTTTTTTTTTTCTCAACCGAGACGCGACCCATGATTAGCTGCATCACGGCGACAAACCGTCATCACAATGGTGTCTCTATGCAACTAGTTCACGATATGCTGCGCACGGTTAGTGCAATTCTCCGGGACAAAGCCGGAGCTCGCAAGAGGAAAAGAAAGGGGGGCGCATCGGGGACGCGCAGCAGCCCATCGCTTCGTCGATGTCGAAGGTCCGGAGGTAATGCAGCGCCATGGTGCTAGCGGGATCGTCTCGGGGTCTGGAAAGGGTAATTTTCTGCGATTCCAGGTACCGATCATTCCTCTGCCTGCTCAGGCCAGGAGAACTTGTGCCTTCGGCATTTGGACAACCCGCAAAGCTAGTAGAGGACGAACGTTATGCCACCAGTCATTTGGCGCATGTGTTTTTGATTCGACCAGCAGCAGCAACTGCTTCCCCCGGCTGAGCATAAATGAGAGAGCAAGTCTCCGTCCACATGAAGCAGTTCGCCTTTGCTTTTTTCTTTCTACATCTCCACACACACACGCACGCACACACACGTTTGGTTGACGATAGCATGGGCCAACTCTAAATTCTGGGCATTGATCAAGGCGAAACTCGGGGAAAGCAACAGGATCGCTTCGGTGAATTACGACCATGCCCGTATGAATTTATCCGTCGCGTCTACGGATAGTTTTTTTTCTTGTGCTCGCGTGACCCGATGCTCGCGGTGGATACACAGAGGCAACATTGAAACGACATGCAGAATGGACACCATGATTCGATTTCGCAACTCGGTTCCCTTCTGTCCCGGTTTTGGGGGTCATTTCTTAAGTTGCGTCGGGACCTTTGTTCAACTGCTAGTTGGAGATGGCGGATAATTATTGCTGGGGCGCCCAACCTTTCGTGTCGAGGCCGGTTGGTCCGGCGAGAATAGGGGTTTCTCTCGGACAGCCATTTCTCAGGTCGCCGTCGTCTTTTGGTTTTTATTTTTTGGATCGCCGGCCGAGTCGGGTCGCCTTTCCTACACGAGTCACGGGTGTATACTTCTGAAGATGGCTCGATTGGAAACTAATCTCATGCACGCCCGCCCCCTCTTCCATTCAGATATGACGACTGTGGCTATGTTTTTCGGTCTTTTTCTTTTTTTTTTTTTCGCGGCCGTTGCTCCCGAGTTCTTCGGAGATACCAAAAATACCGTCGCTTGCGTCGAAGCGCGAGTAATGATGATGATAAGCTTGTGGATTTCCTCAGCACCCGTTTTTTTTCCTTCTCCCTCCTTCTTTGGTAATATCGGGCCTCACGATGCGCAGATTAATGGATCTGTGATATCGGGCGCCCTGACCGAGTCCAAAGCTCTAGAAGCCTTCTTTTTCTTCTTTCCCTCCCTTGCTGTCCACTTTTCCTTTCCCATATTCGTCTACGCCGAAGCCCGCACCCCCAATGACCACGAGTCAGTCCATCGTCTCATCCCTTGGACCACAAGAGATAACCTACCTTTTTTGGGAAGGTGCGTGTGGGAAAAAAAGGGTCGCGACGTCGTCATCATCGTAGAATCCACAAGAGCTCCGGTTGTTCTTTTTCCGTAGTATGTGGGGAGAGGCGTGGGCGAAAGCTATACTCGACTCGCGGGTCGACTCTGTTATTATGCAACGAGAATGGGAAAAAGTAATGGGGTTGAGGGTAGAGCGATACTTGGAAGATATATTGATGCGGTAGGTCACAAGTCATGACTGAGGGTCAAGAAGAGGGCGACTATCCCTGACAATAACACAGTAGAACCGCCAAAGAGACTGTACCAACAGGTGAGGCACTGGAGCAATGTCGGTGTAGTCGTTGATGGTGATGGGTCGGTTTTGCCAGAGTGTCGTGTTCTTGCAAGGAATCACCTCGCTCGTAATGCATGGTGCATCTTCTGGCAAGTGGGAGTTGGGGAAAAGGTGCCCTGTTTACCGACTCTCGCTGGCACTATTACACCGCACATTCCCTTTCCCTTTCTTTCGATGGCTGCACTCGGTGACTAGTGGAGCGTATCGCAGGCTCCAGGGTACGGACCAAGAGATCAAGTCTTTCTGCGTCACGGGAGATCAAGTTTGAATTGGTAATATAAACCTAGAGACATCTGATAGTCTATAAGCTTTTGCATTTCTCTCTGTACAATCCTTGTTGCTAGGGCAGAGTTATGATTCCTGACAATAGCTGTTGATTCGCAGCAACGCCGAGAAAGTGCAAGTAAAATCCATCTTCACCAGGTTGGTAAAGGTTGATTGTGTGAATCGAAATGAGCTCATGGCGCGGCTTCAATTACTCGGTGCTTCTGAGGGAGCTGCGGATTCTGCCCTCTGTCATAGACTCTGGCCGTGGCGATAATAATATTCCAGTGCTTGTTGAAATGCCAAGAGAGTATCGCCAACTTGATACATACGTCTGTTTTTTTGTAAAGATGTAGTCTATCATTACAGTCGTGCCTATCTCGTGTCTTACAGTATACTTGTATCCGATACACACAGCTCCCAACAGCTCCCTAAATCTCCAGAGACAGCTTCAGCGGCAAGTCCCTGCTGCTTGTGCCGACCTCAATAGTATACGTGCCCCGCTGGAGCTGCCACCCTTGCGCCTCTACGTTCCACACGCTCAGGTCCCTCCGTGTCAAGGCAAACGTCGCCGACCGCGTCTCGCCCGGCCGCAGGCGCACCTTGTCGTAGCCGCGCAGCTGCCGTCGCGGCGCGCCCGGGATGCCCACGTACAGCTGCACCACCTCGGCGCCGGCCCACTCGGCGCCCGTGTTACGTACATCCGCCGTCACGGACACGACATTGTCCCAGAGGTCCGCGGGGCCGCCGGGGATGACGGCGCCCGTGGGATAAGCGTCGAGGTTGCGGCCGTCGAGGCGCCGGGCCGTGACGTTTGACAGGGCAAACGTCGTGTAGCTCAGGCCAAAGCCAAACTCGAAGCGCGGCGTCGTGTCCTCCTTGTCAAAGTGGCGATAGTCGGTGTACACGCCCTCAGAAAAGTCGGACTGCGGAAAGCGGGCAAAGCGTCCCTCGGGAGTGCTGGGCTTGAGCGCGGGATAGTCGGTCTCGTTCCGGGCGAGCGTGTAGGGGAGCTTGCCCGAGGGGTTGGACTCGCCGTAGAGTAAAGAGACGAGCGCGGGGCCCGACTCCTGCCCGGGGAGGTGCGCAAAGAGCACGGCTGTGACGTTGTCGTGCTCGATAAAGGCGTCGACGACGCGCGGGCCCGCGTTGTGCAGGACGACAATGGTCTTGTTGCAGCTGTCCGCAACGCTTTTGACCAAGTCGTCGGTGTACTTGTCCTGCAGCGCGGTACGATCATAGACCTCGCAGGAAAAGACGTTGCCAAAGACGATGCACACCTCCGAGGCCGGGTCCACGACAGGGTGCGGCGAGGCAAAGTCGTTGAACATCGCCGTACCATCGCCGTGCGCGCGCATCTTGAGGGCCTCAAAGGGTGAGATGGCGTTGGCCGGGGTGGTGGCGCCGGATCCGCAGCCACTAAACAACGTGCCTTTGATACCGATGGCTGGCACATCTCCGGGGTTGCCCGAGGCGCCGGAAATGACTTCGTTGGCGTCAATCACTTCGGCGCCCAGCTGCCACTGCAAGAGCCCGACACCGCCACCCGGGGCGAAGAAGTCGGGCGTTTTGGCCGAGTAGCCAAAGACGGAAATGAGCTGTGGCTTCGCGAGCGGGAGCGTGTCCTTGGTGTTCTTTACTAGAACGTGTCCTTCGACAGCACCCTCAAAAAGTACTGACTTGGCTGCTGGATCGCGAGCGTCGACAACCTCGTGCGGTTTCGTGACTTCTTTTGGCATGCCAAAACCCGGTTTTTGGAATTCTTTGTCCTGCTTGAACTGATACCAAGATGTGAGAATTCTACACAACAAGTCAGCAAATACAAAAGACGAGGCTGAATGAGACGTCTACCTGGTGGCCATGTCGTTGATTCTCGACTCGGGTACTGAGCCATTCTTGACAGACTCGACGAGCTTATCGCCCCAGAAGGAGTCCGGGTCGGGCATGGCCATGTCCATACCCGCCAGAGCACCGGCGTGACCCGTGTGCTGGGCGCCCCAGTCAGACACGACAAAGCCCTGGAAGCCCAGCTCCGTCTTCAGCAGGCCGTTCATAGTCTTGCTGTTGGCGCAGCCGTACGAATTGTTGATGCGCTGGTACGAGCACATGATGTTACCGGACCCGGCGTGTACGGCATCTTGAAAGGGCCTGCGTATAATCAGCAACAGTCGTCAAACACTTGGCGTGCTAGCATACCACAGGTATAGCTCGTGCATCGTCTTGTCGTCAATGTTGGACGATACAGACTGAGCTTTATCACGGGGGTTTCTGTTTGTCTCTTGCTCATTCCCAATGAAATGCTAGAGGCCGACTTTGTCAGAATAGGCCATTTAGTTTCGGCCGGCTGATGTGACCGCTCACCTTTGTGCTGGCAATGACACCTTGGCCCTGGATACCCACGATGCTTTGCGCCGCCAACGAACCCGACAAGTACGGATCCGCCGCGAAGCCCTCCCAGTTGCGGCCACCAAGCGTTACGCGCCAGGCCGGCCCGACGACGGGGCCCAGCAAGACGTTGACGCCCTTTTTCTTGAACTCGTCAGCCATGGCGGCGCCTCTGCGGGCCGTCAACTCCTTGTTCCAGCTGTTGACCTGAAATTAGCTTCTTTCCTTTTCCCCGAGAGAAAGAAACTACAAGACTATCAATGTGCAAAGGGTAAAGACGCACCTTGCTCCGACGTGTATGCCACTGGGAAACGAGCTCACAAAGTCGGTCGCGCGCAGCCCTTGGCCAGCATCGCTCAGGCACATACCCGGGAAGCCGAGCCGGGAAATGTTGGCAATGTTGCCCGAGCAGCCATTGTCAATGTCTTTGGCGCCACCGGTGAGGCTGACCTTTTCTGCCAGCGTCATCTGGGACACGAGGGCCTTGGCCTTGGCGTAAGCGTCTACCCAGGGGCCCGTGGCAGACATTTCCGCTGTCCATGACCGATTAGCCTCGACTTGTCCGTCTGTTATATTTTTAGAGAACTCACGGGATGGATACACCGGCGGCGATTGGCCGTAGAAATAGGTGTCGTTGGCAATGACATCACCGGAAGCTGCAACGGCCATGGCCTGGACCACCACAGCGCAAAGCGTGCTCGCAGCAACCATTGTCTCTTGTCCTCCGGAACCGAGTATGTCCTGCTACTTTCACAGAGTCCACAAATGGATGGCCGACCGGAAGGTGGACAGCAATGAGCGAGAGAAGGTTGGGGCATGGAGAAACGAGGACGGCAAGCGCAAGCTGCGTAGTTTAGCCCCCCCCCTCAGGAGCTGACTTGCCGATGCACCTCGATTTGCGGGGACGAAGCTGTGGCGCAGCTCTGACAGGTTGACAGGATCTCGGGCGAGATGGAAAGATTCATGCCGCGGACTAGCTTCTACCAAGTACGAGGCTTTCGTTCCTTACCATCTAAAGGCATGCTAGCAATGCTGGTTTGTCTACATGGACTCATCCTCATTATTGCACGCCGTTGGGTAAACCGTCGGCGAGAACCTTACCTTATCTCCCAATCAACTTCTGCCTCTTCCTTGTTAAAGTTTGCGCTAAGATCTGTCCAGCGCCTCTGCTACATACAGAAAGCCTTTAATTTTGCTTTCGATCGCCAGGCTTTCGGTTCGTCGCCCTCAAGGGTTACGAGGTTCGCCAACGGGTTGTCTTGGTGTGGCCTACGTAAGTTTCGTGGCTGGAACTTTAGATGCGCCACCAACGGTCGGTACAACTGTATTTATTTCAATACAGTTAGTGAACCTTGCGGGGAAGTGGCTTGCGATGGGGCCGCCATCATATGCTGGGCCCGATTTCCTCGCGTCCACGCCTGATTCGTCGGCATTACAAGCCGCATTTCTGCTAGCTCCTTTTGCATCAGAATTATGCCACTATGTGATGTCACTCTGCCCGTCTGTCTTGAATCATGTTAGCAAGAGTCCTTGTACTAAATACGGAGAATACCGGCAAGAAGAAAATGGCGATGAGAAACAAAGAACCCAAGACTACAACAAAAAATGGTGCAAAACATCACGCCACCAGAATATCAACAGATAAAATGAATCATCACAGGATCAAATGTTGCCCCGATGAGAAAAATTAACAAGTCTCCAGTCTGTATTTATTGTCGGAAACATGAAGAAGAAGAAAAAACAATAAATAAAACAGGCGGCCTCGATCCATCCAGCTCTGGGTATCACCACAAATAAAGTCACATTGTCGTCTGGTATCCATCAGCGCTGTGTCGCTACAAGCAGGGCCAGTCGCTCTCCCTCTTCCAAATTCCGCAGTCATCTCGCGTTCGTCGTCGCGGTAGGGAAGAAAAGTGACCATACTTTCAAAGAAGCCAAAAAATCGAAAATTGTAATGAAAGACAAGGTATGTGTGGCCGTGAGAATACCGTAATCATACATGATAATCATTCAGAAGAATATAATGCAATGTCAATGCATTTTTATGCTGCATTGAACGAAGCAGAATGAAGAGAAGCAGTTGCGACAATGGAGTGAATGTCAGCAACGGCTGAGACTCTACTGATCTGCCTTATAGTATCAACTGCTTTAGATTGCGCTGTATGATCATGTCTTGCACCGAGCCCATGGTAATCTTGAGCAGATTGGTATCGGTGGCGTTGGTGAAATGGCCGTAGATTTCCTTCTCAGGGTTGCGACTTAGCGCCTTGAACTTGTCGAGAAAGTACTTGGCGGCGGCCTTGTAGTCGTCCGTCGGGCCGTGGTAGTCGGTGAAGCCGTACTTGCTAATGGGGCTGCGTGGCAGCTTTTCACGGAAGAGATCCATTTTGTTGAGAAATAAAATCATCGACGAGCGCGTGAACCAGTGCGAGTTGGCTATTGATTCCCAAAGCATCAGGGCCTCGTTCATCTGGTTCTGTAGCAACCTGTTAGCTCCAATCGGGCTCGCTGTGGATGCAATGCGCAATGCGCGTCGGGGGACGATTGCCGCCACTTACTCCGTCCTTGTCTTCTACCAGACACTGGTCGTAACCGCTGATTGCGACTAGAAACAGTAGGCAGTTGACGTTCTCGAAGCAATGAATCCACTTCTTCCGCTCGGATCGTTGGCCGCCGACGTCAAACATGCGATATGTTAGCTGACCGAGGTCGAAATCGGTTTCGGTAATGCCCGTGGTTCGTAATCTCGAGCGTAGGAGGTCCTGGTCGTTGGGAACGTAGCCGTCGGCCCAAATGCGATCAATGTCTTCGACGAAGCTACTTGGGGGTCAATTTCCACGTGGAAAAGCAGCATGGATGGTATTACGGCATTTCACTTACTATGCAAGGTTGTCGTGGAGCGCATACTCGTTGCCCTTGGCAATGGCCTTTTTCACGCCATTGTCTTGCCACAGACTTTTAATGGGCTCTAGGTATTCTTGGGGCGGTAGTTCTTCGGGGCTGATTTCGTGGTCGACAAGAATGCGGGCCATGTATTTCTGCACGCATTGTTAGCTCTCTGCATGACTGCAGCCACGTGGGCATGTGATGAGCTACTACACGCGAGCTGAAGAGTGCAGCAGAAGACGTCACACAGTAGCCTTCAGGCTACACCAAGCTGGGGCAGGAGCTTACCTCGTTGTCGGGGTTGTCGAATTCGTAGTTGAGCTCCGACATGGCCTCGTTGATGGTGCGGAAGGATTGTACAATATTGTTAAAGACGACGGGTTTCCAGTCGAGTCGCTCGCTCTTGCTGAAGCCTTGGGAGTAGATGAGCTTCATTTGTTTCAGGATGGTTGATTTGCCCGATTCACCGGCGCCTAAAGGTAACACAGAGATTAGTCGCTGCAAGTCGTAGAAGGGGGTTCCAAGAAGCTGGCAAGGATTGAGGACGGATTCCGACTCCACATGGCTCAGCAGTGTGCGACGCAAGCTGAAGCTGCACAAGAACGAAGCAATAGCAGGATATAAGGTGTTTCGTGGCGCTGGCAATTGACTCACCGAGAAGCAAAAGCTTGACCTCTTTGGCCATGCGGCGCTCATCCTGGCGGAGCACGCGGTCGAGTTCGCGGGAGCGAGCCTCGCCGCTGTCGCTTTTGCGACTACGGAAACACATCCCAGCGAGGCTTAGGGAGGAAGATAATCGTCCACAGCCAAGACGGCTACAGGACCTATCGGAGGGGTCGGAAGGGGGCGCCAGTTTCGCGAATAGGCGGGCGGCTTGGGTAGAGTCGATGCCTGCGGGGTCCACGGAGTCGGACGAAGACGAGATAGAGAGAAGGAGATGAAGCGAGATATGCGACGAAGCTCTGGGCGCTGTTGTGGCAAATGCGATGGCGTTTATGGTTTACGATGGAGGTAGTGGAAATGCTGCAGCGGGTTAAAATGAGGGTATCGTGGCGAAGAGCTTGAGGAAGAGAGGGCCAAGACGACGGGCAGAGAGGCGCAATTCAGGGTGTTTGTGGCGCACGTCGAGGCAACGGGTAGAGAGACAGCGAAGAAGAGCTGTTTGACGGCAAGGCTGGGCGCAGTGTCTTGAGTTTGTTTGACACTTGTCGCTCGGTTGGGATGCTAACAGGAGCTGGGTGGTGGTGGTGATGTCGATAACGAATGCATGAATTAAAAGCAAGACCGGGCGGTGGACAAAGCGAGACAGCCGATAAAAAAAAGAACCAAAACGGGAACAAGATGAAGAGGAGGGACAGAAAAAGGAAAACCCCCAAAAGAAAATAAAAGAGGGAAGCTGGTGTGTAGAAAGTGGACAGAGGGGGTCGGCAAGGTTAGGACTGCATACCCCCAAGCAATAAGTCCAAGAGCGAACAAATAGTTGCCTTGTCGTGTAAATTTACTCTGAATTTCCTGAGACTAGCAAGCTAACGTCGACCACCCACTTG